>PVJA010002159.1:81096-111361 GCA_004027025.1 Myocastor coypus | reverse complement strand
CCCCAGGGTAGGGGTCTCCCACACAGCCACGCAGGAAGCTCACATGGGAACTTCCAGGCTGCTTGGGCTCTGAGTGTAAACACTCACTGTTCTGCTGGAATAGGAACAGCAGTTGCGCCTGTGCCCTCTGCTGCGCTTTCCCTGGACAGCAGTGACTCACCACCTGAGAAGAATTCGCATGTGAGCAGAAGCCTCCATGTCCCCACGGGAGGTCATGGAGACCGCAGGTATCCTCCACCTCTCCGTTTTTTTCCTGGGGTCCCTGGAGTCCCAGGCATTCGCTTTGCTTCTTCAGGTTCAGTCTCCCTGTCCCACAAGCTGCAAACTGTGACCCAGGAGTCAGGGGCAAAATCCACGATGTTTTTTTCTTTCTGTCTCTTCGATTTTTCTATAGTTTTTTTTTTTTTTTTTTTTTTCTGCTAGTTTCTCCTCAGTTCCTAAGAATCTGTCTTTTTTTTTTCTCTCCAAGTTGTTATTTTCTAGCATCTGAATTCCAAATCATACTGCTCACCACTCTGCTGTTTTTTTCTCTCTCATCCACAGCAACTACTGATAGAAGATTGTCTTCATTAAAAGCAAAATAATAGGGCCAGAGAGATAGTTCAGCAGTCAAAGGCGCCTGCTTAAGCAAGCTTAGGCAAGTGCACAGGGGCCACAGTTCAATCCCAAGCACCATATGCTCTATCAGTCCCACCCCCAAGGTAGGCTGAGCCAGCCACAAAAAAATAAAAAATAACAATGATCAAAATAAAAAGGTATAAAAACAAAAAATAAAAAGGTGTGAGGCTGGGATGTGGCTCAGTGGTAGAGTCCTTACCTTATATGCATCTGATCGCCAGTACCAAGAAAATATCAGTTGCTATTAAGATTTCCTTTCTCCATTTTGTTATAGAAAAATATTTTTGGTGTTGTTTAAAATTACTGAATTCTAAGGCCAGCCAAATAGCTCAGTGGATGAAAGAACCTGCAAGCAGGCGCAGGAGCCAGGGTTTTGATCCCCAGGCCTGCCGTGCCAGCCCCAATCCCGGGGCAAGCTGAGATAGCAGTTGAGACTGGGCCTGGTGGCACGTACCTAAAATCCCAGCTCTTGGGAGGCTGTAAACAGGGGGATCACTGCAAGTCTGAGCTAGTGGTGAGACCCTGAACACCCTATAGGCCCTTCCCTAAAAACAAATAAAATAAAATAAAATAAAATTACTGAATTCTGCCCAATTCCACAAAAATTATTAAATTGTTTTACTTCTAAGAATTACTCAGCCAGGCATAATACCACATGCCTGTCATCCCAGAAGTCAGAAAGGAGGCAGAGGCAAAAGGATTTCGATAAGTTCAAGGCCAGAGTGAGCTACCTAGTGAAGTTAAGGCCAGTCTGGACTAGAGTGAAATCTTGCCTCAAAAACAAACAACAAAAACAGACGCATGGCCAGAAGAATAAACACTCAGTAGAATAAACACTTTCCCGGCAAGCTCAGGGTCCTGAGTTCAATCCCTGGTACTGGAAAAAAAAATTTTTAAAAACTGGTACATGAAATGTAAAATTTAATAAAAGGGCCTGGGAGATAGCTGAGCAGCGCCAGCACTTCCCTGGCAAGTGCAAGGCCTTGATTTGATCCCCAGTACCAAAATAATAATAACAGTAGTAATAGTAATGGTAACAGAGAAATATTTACACAAAAAGAACATGTGTCACTGAGAACAACCCAAAACATACCAGTCTTTTAAACAACCAGGGTTGTTTTCTTTTGACACTAACAAAATCTTAAACCATCTTAACAACTTGAAGATTTTGGTTTTGCTAAAGCCAGGTGTCTCCTGCCCTTTCTGATTCACTAAAAGACATGGAATTCAATCACACGGCTGATGGAAATGATCAGGTCTCCCAGTACACGCCCAGTGTACTCCCAGTACACGCCCAGTGTACTCCCAGTACACTGCATTTGGTGGGTCTGCTTCCCGCAGCTGCGTGATAGCTGTCATGAAACTTCATCTCAGAGGCATATTCTCATCTCTGTTATGAATGACCCTTGTTGGAAATCCCAGCACGCAGTAGGAAGTAGAGGGATCACTGCAAATTGGAGGCCAGCCTGGGCTACAAAGTGAGCTCAAGGCTAGCATGAGCTGCAGAGTGAGACCCTGCCTCAAAAGAAGAAAGAAAGCAAGAGAGACAGAGACAGAGCCAAAGAGAGAGAGAGACAGAGAGACAGAGAGACAGAGACAGAGCACAGTAGGGAGCACAGGGTTTGTGCTACCAGGAAAGGTTGAAGTTATTTACACTAAAGCAGCTTTTCAAGTTGGGACTTAAGAATCACTAGTTCCTAAAAGCCTTCTCTGCTTCATATCCACTAGTTCCTCACTGCAGGCCTTCTTGGCAGGCTGCATTCTCTTGCTATGTTGTTCGTTTTTCTTCTCCTTTCCCTGATGTTTCCCTCTCTCTCTCTCCTGGGTCCCCTGCTGAACTGGTTGAAGTCCCCCAAAGTTGATGCTGAAGCCCTACTCCCCAGGGTGGCCCTACAAGGAGACGCTGTGGGTCATCAGGAAGTAGGTCCTTAGAAGAGGTGTCAGGTCTTAGGCAGCATTTGCCTGACAGAACCTGCAGGGCCCTGGCCTGTCCTCTCTCTTCCGCTTCTGGTAATTCGCTCCATCACATGCTTCTGCTGTGGTGGCACCCTTGCCAGAGGTCCAGCACAATAAGGTAATTGAGCTTGAACTGGAACCACCAAACCCTGTCCTCTTACAAGTCATTTGCCACAGGTATTTCTTTGTGATAACGCAAAGCTAAGTAACACCCACCTACTGCTAATCCTGAAAAGATCTGTCTGTTCATGCCTTATATAGATCATAGATCTCTCCACTCTGTCTCCTTCTGAACCAGTATGTCTACCAGGTAAATGTAGAAAGAATCACCTGAGGCTCTTGTTAAAATGAAGATCCTGTATCCGTGTACCTGGGGTTGTGGCCAAAGACACTTCACTTCTAGATAAAGGTGACGAGGGTGGCCCGCGCACCACATGTGCACAACACAGGCAAAACCACGGTTCAAGGACTTGACTTTTCAAATCTAAATCTGCTCTTCAACACTGTTTCTAAAACAATAACAGTTATGATTATAGGCCTAGTGTCAACATCGGCTCTTAGTTTTCTTTCAAAGATGTTCATTCTCGGGCCCGGCGGGATGGCTCAGTGGTCTAAAGCGCCTGCTTGGGAAAGCTTGGGCAGCTTCAGGGACCACGGTTCGATCCCCAGCACCACATGCTGCGCCAGCCCTGCCCTCGGGGTGGGCTGAGCCGGCCATAAAAATGAGTGAATAAACAAACAAAGGTTCTGAAACAAAAATAAATAAATAAATAAAATAAAAAATTCTAAAAAAAAAAAGTTCATTTTCCCACATGACCGGCCACCTCAGTGTCCTAACTGACACTAACTGGTACAGGATAGGCATAAGAAATTACATTTTCTATCAAAAATTTTATTTAAAAAGTTAAATAAATTCACTTTAAGAAATATTACCGAAGGTTAAATAGAGTCATAAATATTTATGCTTTACGAGACGAAAGATTGCTGTTGCATTAAAGGAGATAATGCTGACAAGATACAGCATGCACTTCCTTGGGTTTCAGAGTTCAGAACTCTACACAGAAACAACTTTCATTACTTCCATACCACCACAGTTTAGGGGACCTCCTGCACCACTAAATTCAGAGATGTCAGCAGCCATGTGGACCAGATGGCATGAATAAGATGGAACACCGCAGGCCAAATAGCTCATTAGATTAAAGCACCTGTAAGCAGGCCCAGGGACCAGGGGTTCAATCCCCGGACTTGCTGTGCCAGCCTCAACCCCGGGACATGCTGAGATGGTGACTGAGACTGGGTGTGGGGGTCCAAACCTGTAATCCCAGCTCTTGGGAGGCTGAAAACAGGTGGGTTACTACGAGACCAATCTAGTAGCGAGACCCTGAACACCCTGTAGACCTTTCCCTAACATGTAAAGAAGAAAAAAAGAGAAAGATGGAAGAGATTTATGTGATAAGGTTTTTTAAAAAATATTTTTTTTTAAATTTATTTTTCTGTACCAGGGATTCAACTCAGGACCTTGCCAGGCAGGTGCTTACGCTGCTGAGCTATCTCCCTGGCTTGCTTATTCATTTATTTACGCATTTCATACAGGGTCTCCCTACACAGCTCATACTCATAGTAACCTTCCTGTTTCAGCCTCTCCAGTGCTGGGATTCCAGGTGTGCACCACCACACCCGGTTTTGGTGGCTGGCATGGTGTACCTGGAGTTCCCCCACCAGCATGGCATGTGGTACCAGGGATTAAACCCTGGTCCTTGCACTTGCCAGGCAGGCACTTAGACTGCAGAACTAGCTCCCCTGCTCAAGAGATTTATATAAAACACCTATGACTTAATATGATTAAGGTAACTCTAGCTTTGCACTAACATTTGCAAATTCAGAGATAGGGAGATGAATGTCTATAGCAGTCTATATTTTATTCCAATATAAAACTATGAAAAAAATTAAACTAATGCATGACACAGAGGCATGCTTATTCTTGTTAGTTCTAAAACTCTGATGAATGCATAAACAAGTATTTCAGTTATTCTTTGAAGAAAACAGACAAAACAAAGAGAAAAGTCACCAGATACTTTAAATATTAGGAATGACAACTGAGAAAATAACTTAAATTTTTTTCTTTTATATAAATGATGAGAAAGGATTCCAGAGAGTTTCATTTTACTTTACACAATCATCTTGAAGCTGATGGACACAATTTCTGAAGCTTCCTACAGTCTGAGCAGTCTTCACTCCTGGCGATGCCTGGGAGGATGATAAATAGGAAACATCTTCTAAGCAGAAGGACTCAAGGGTGAGCATATGGCAGGAGAGCCGGGGCAGTTAGGGGTTTCTGAGAAGAGCACAGGGAAAAGTCACGTGTAAGAAGAGAAAGCTCTGGATAAACTGATAACTTCAGAGCAAGGCTTAGAAACAAGCAGCAGTGGGAAAGGCTTTCCAATTGAACTTGTAAAAGCAAATGATCACATTGTACAAAGGGCCATGTGTTAGAAAAAGCAGACGGTGTTTATTATAAGGAAATAGGAAGAACAGACAAGAATTAGGAGACCCGTTCTGGCCCGAATCTCCCATGTGGTTACTCCCTACACACCTGCTCACCCAGCCCAGCCCACAGGATAGATTTTCTCCAGTAACATCCAAAGCAGTGAGGGGAAAACATGAGCTTTATTACAGCATTAAGAATTGAACCCAGGACCTTCACACTCAGCCATCTCCAGCCCTTCATTCATCTTTTTTGTATTTTAAGGCAGGCTCTTGCTAAGTCACTATGTTGCCCAGGATGGGCTGGAACTTGGAACCTTCCTACCTCAGCCTCCTAGTGTGCTTTACCATACCTAGCTTAGACTTTTTAAAAAGCATTTTACTAGCTTTTATTCCTAAATTAAAAATCATCGTGGCGGGGCCCAGCAGGATGACTCAGTGGTCTAAAGTGCCTGCTTAGGAAAGTTTAGGCAGCTGCAGGGACCGCGGTTTGATCCCCAGCACCACATGCTGAGCCAGCCCTGCCCTCAGGGCAGGCTGAGCCAGCCATAAAAAATAAATAAATAAACAAAAGTTCTGAAACAAGGAAAATAAATAAATAAAATAAGATAATTCTTTAGAAAAAATTACGGTGGCAATGAGTTCCCACACCTCAAGTAATCTCAGAAAGAATGAATGGCTGAGCTTAGGTAGCAGTCTTGCTCACCTCAATGAAATTTGTAGGCCCTGCAAATCTTGGAGAAAGTCTTAACACTAGAACAACACAGACAGAAAACCCACACAATTCTTCATGGAGTGTTTCACACCAAACTTTTCCAAGTTTGGAAGCAAAACTGTACTTTACAACACAAAGAAATATTTCTGTTCCAGCTGAATGCTTGTGAGGTGGTCTTACACCAGAGGCATTCTAACAATAAAGAAGAATAACCCACTTAATAATAATTAATAAGTTGGGTTTCTTTTCAAGACAAGCCAGTGTAGGGCCGGTGAGAGGGCTGAGCAATCTAAAGCACCTGCTTAGGCAACAGTAGGGACTGCAGTTCGATCCCTGGCACCACATGCTGTGCCAGCCCCACTCCCACGGCAGGCTGAGCCAGCCATACTGTACATAAATAGATGAACAAATAAATAAAGTTAAAAAAGACAAGCCAGTGTAAGGTCCTCACACTAAAAGTTATTATGTTTCAGGTAACATAAACACAGAAAGAGAATTTAGTGAAGGACTGTGATTAAGTGAGTCATAAATCAGGGTTCTACTGTGATGGAGAAGAAGAAATTTTTATTCATAGCTAAAGACTTTTATTCTGTATCTGGATTTTAATTTTTTAGTGGTTTCAGTACTGGAAGGCTTATTCAGTGCTTTAGAAACACAAAACATGCCTTTAGCTAAAGAATAAACACTACATCTAAGGAAATAAGTTAGGGGAATAGTTATCAATTTCATTGGTCTCACTGTGTGCTTTAATATCTAAAAGCAATTACTAGCCGGGTGTGGTGGTGCACGCCTATAACCCAGCACTTCGGAGGTTCAGGCAGGGCAATCAGTGCGAGTTCAAGATCAGCCTGCGCTACAAAAGTGAGTTCAAGGCCAGCCTGAACTGCATAGCGAGACCCTGTCTTAAAAGATTAAATAAATAAATAAGTAAATAAGGAATCAGTCTTTTTGAATGATGGGCTGGTAAAATATACAATTACTGTCCTTCAGGATAGAATATTGTCTTCTAAAGTATGGTTTAAAATATATGGTATAGGGTGTTGCCAGATAGCTCAGTTGGGTAATGCACATGATTCGGCAAAGTCTCTAAGGCACCAGGGACCACAGTTTGATTCCCACCCCTACTCCCCTTAAGACAGCCTTGGCCAACCAAAAAAAAAAAACAAACACACACACACACAGGGGTCAGGAATGAAGGGGAATGAAGGTACAAAGAGGCTGAACTATATCAAAGTCCCAACTCCTTCAGCACCCCATGAATGTAACCGTAGGTGGACGCACACATCAGCAAATGACCAAGTTGAGAGGAGGTCTTCTTCAGGACAGGTTCTGAAGTAGTAGAAGCACTAGTAGAAGAACTGCACCTGCCAAGCAGTAAATTCAGACACAGAGACCTAAAAGTCCAGAGGAAAGACAATACATAAACACAAGGGACACATGAAAGAACCGATGTTTACTAGGGACAAAGGCATAGATTCTCCTTCATACCCCTCTGAATGAATCAACCATGCTGACCTCTTGGCCAAGGACCCCTATTCTTCACAACTATAAGACCAAAAGTTTTTGCTATTTAAACCTACTAGTCCTTTCTTTCTTTCTTTCTTTCTTTCTTTCTTTCTTTCTTTCTTTCTTTCTTTCTTTCTTTCTTTCTTTCTTTCTTTTTCTTTCCTTCCTTCCTTCCTTCTTTCTCTTTCTTTCTTTCTTTCTCCTTCCTCCGTCCCCCCCTTTCTCCCTCCCTCCCTCTCTTTCTTTTGTTTTTTTTTTGTACTGGGAATCGAACTCACCTCATGCCTGCCAGGCAGGCGCTGTGCTCCTGAGCCATATCCTCAGCTACAATGCTTTCTTATGGCAAATGCTCTGTTGTTAAACACTTGTGCTCTTTTCTTCCAGTTGTGTTCTATTTATTTAGAAATTTCAAAACTAAAGCAAGAAAGCATTCATTACAAAAGCTAAGTGTATTTTGCACTGAATTAGAAGCCAAGACTATTATGTAAGCCAATTGCAGTTGTTTACCATGCTTTCTTAAAGAAAAGAAGACTTTAAAAAAAAAAAAAAAAAGAAGACAGTAATCAATGCAAAGAGTATTATTGCCGTGTTTAAGTCAGGGTTAGAAGTAGCAGAAACTGCCCAAGGCGACGGCTGCACTTCGAAGAAACTGGAGGAGACATGCAGGCATCGCTTCCCAGGTGGGTAGGAGCAAGGCCCGGAGTCCTTTCAGTAACGACCTGCTTCATTTCACTAAGGAGCAATTAACTTTAGGAGCTTTCGGCTGGGTGTGGTGGCGCACGCCTGTAGTCCCAGCACTTGGGAGGCTGAGGCAGGAGGATTGGTGTGAGTTCGAGACCAGCCTGGGCTACAAAAGGGAGCTCAAGGCCAGCCTGAACTGCATAGTGAGAGCCTATCTCAAAAAGACAAAACAAACAAACAACAACAACAACAAAAAAAAAAAACATTAGGAGCTTTCTCAGGGCAAGAGACGGGAAGTGGGCAGCAATGTAGCTCCTGCCAAGGTCCACGCTGTATCAGGGGCAAGATAAGCGAGGGCTCAAGCTGTTCTCTGTGCTCCCTTGTTCGTCCTTTTGTTAAGAGTGGGGACACACAGGGTGTCTGGGTGCTCTACAGCGGATCACTACATTCACTCCATGTAACACAGGATCTGTGGAGGCCCCGATGTTGTCAGAGGAGACTGCATTAGGGAATAGCAGCTTCACGCCTCACCTCTGACAGCAGCAGGCGGAACCTAGGAGAGTTCCTTCTACTGTGCAGTAGTTATGACATCACATTAAGCAATTTTTTTTTTCTTTTTTTGAGACTGGGTCTCACTATGTAGCGTACAGGCTGGCCTTGAACTTCCTCATGGGGCCCAGGCTGACCTTGAACATGGAGATCCTTCTGTCTCGCGATGCTATATGGGTGCGAATTCCAACACCTGGCCCTAGACAAATCATGTGGAATGGTCTTCCCTAGTTCTTTTTACACTATTAACACAAAATTCCTGACACTGAATATTAAAGGAGGAAAGGGTGACTTAGCTCATAACTTGTAGAGGTTTCAGTTTGTACTTGGCTGGTGCCAAGGGAGGGCGGCACAACGGAGAAACCGTTTGTAGAGGGCAGGAGGCAGCAAGCAACAAGCGACCAGCGAAGGCCCCCTCCCCACCCCTGTATCAGGCTGCCCACCCTGAGTGCAGGTAGCATTCACCGCCAGGGTATGGCGGCCTTAACCGTAGCCCTGTACCATGACCAGTCCAGCATCACGCCCTTGATCCCAGCAACACACCCTTTAGACCGGGCCACCCCAAGAAAATTCCACCAATGACCACATGAGGCTTTGAGGGGACATCTAGATATAATCCCTAACATGATACTCACGCAAACAAGGGCATGTGTGCATGTTACATAATTAGAGCCACAGACTTGCCAGGTATGATGGCACACACCTGTAATGCCAGCACTCGGAGTGCTGGGGCAGGAGGATGCTTGCCTGTTCAGTACCATCCTGGGCAGCAAAGTGAACTCAAGGCCAGCCTGAACTGCCTGGTAAGAGAGTATCTCGAAAAGACCCAAAAAAAAAGAGGACCTGTAGAGGTCGGCGGTGTCTGCTCTCAGCCCAGTCTCCAGGCCTGCTGGCGCTCTACGTGGTGATAATGAGCTGCCAATCACAGCACTTGGGGGCCACCCTAAGCCAGGACAGCAGGCTCTCCCAGGAATGCGAACCATGAGCAGGGGCACGCAGGTCTAGGAGGCCAAGAGAATCGACATATTTGGTGATGTCATCCACAGTGCTGTCACACCCCAGTCCTACCATTGTGATTGCCTAAGTGCTCCAGTCGATGGCTTCCCTAGGCCAAGCTGTGCAGTGTGTCACGAGCTCTCTCTCTCTCTCTCTCTCTCCTCATTCTTTCATTCTCTCTCTTTGAATTCAGTACAGGGTCTATAGGGTCTCACTACGATGATCAGACTCATAGCGATCCTGTGTTCAACCTCGCAAGGATTACAGGCATGCACCACCATGCCCAGGCTCAATTGCCATCTCAGGGTACCCCAGGAGCAAGGCCAAAACAGCATACCAGGGATCGAATCCCGGCCCCTGTGTCTGCCTAAGCAGGCACTTTAATCTGCTGAGCTATCTGGCCGGCCCTTCAGTATCTCTCTAGTAAATCCACTCCAGCTTTCTTTCTTCCTTCAGCCTGGCACCCCTCCATCCTGCCCTTCCCTTGTTTAGTTGGTTATTACTCTTATCTATGAACATTACTGATATGTGTACTGTTAGGCTTCATGTAATATTTTGAAGGTTTAAATAAATTATCAGTCGCTTAAGCTGCAAAAATAATATTAAATTTGGGGGTAAGAACTCTGTATTAAGAAGAGCTTTAAGGGCCAGTGAGATACTGGACTAAGCACTTGCTTGGCAAGCACAGGGATCAGGGTTTGAACCCCCCACACCACATGCCCCGGGTTGCCCTGAGCTGGCCACCAAGTCCAGGCATGGTGGTGCACGCCTGTCATCGTAGCACTTGGGGTGCTGTAAACAGGAGCATCGCTACGAGTCCGAGCTGCGCAGGGACACCCTGTACCTATGAACTATACAATGGGCTATAAAAAAGTAGAGTTCTATATTAGCTGAAATCAAATCATGTCAGACTTTATGCCTCTACACAGTAAGAGTAATTCTCCACATACTGTACATGCATAGGACACGCATAGCACAACACATGCCTTTTTCCCTCGTCCTAGATTTCAGTCCAAATGTAATGATCCCTACTCAAAGGATCTAGCAAATTCTATGAGAAGTAGTAAATGTATAAGCTGACATTGCCTCTTCCTCTTTTCCAAAACAAGCAGGATTATTTGATTATCTAAATGCACTACACATACGATTAATTTTATAGGGTCATTAATTCTTTTTGGAACTGTGACTGTTCAGTATAAGAGCAACAAATAGTTTTTAAATTGAAAGTTCAAGTGATCCCATTCATCTTGATGACTAATTAATAAGACTAGTGGAATTTAAGTCTCATTTGGTTGCCATCTTTGATAATTTTACTTTGGAACTCTGGGCAACCCAAATATTATTTGTAACCCAGAGTTATTATTTCCGGGCCAATTCCTAAGAATGAAACAGAGCATGAGAAAGCATTTTTAGAATCATCAACATTCTTAAACTTTAGAAAACAAATCAAAGTGTCCTGAAAAGCCTTGCTATTCTTTATCTGTTTCAGGGAAACCTCAATGTGCTTTTTTGAATCTGAAGCACAGATTCTGTGTTTCAGAATCAGAAACACAAAGAACTGGAACTACACAGATAAAGTGCAAAGAACTCCCGTCTCTTCAGTTCAGGGACAGAGTTACAAAATCCTGAACACAAAACCATCTGAGAAGTACTAATACTGCCGCGCACAGCACAACCTCGACCATCCTCAAACAGTTCGTTGGCTAACGTGAGCCAGGCAAACCAAGTTCAAAGTCCAGATATTGCGAAAGGGGGCGGAGGGAGGGGGGTGCTTTACTGAAGAGGGCTCGGTGGGTCCGCTCTGCGCGCCCGCCCGCTGGACGGCAGAGCGCGCATCCCGGAGCGCGGTCAGTGGGCACCTCTGCCGCGGGGGGCACCGGGCGCTGCGACCCCTCCACCGACCCGGGCGCGCGCAGCAGTGCGGCCGGCGACCCGCGAGCGGCGCCGCTGAGCCCCCGCGACCTGGCCCGGGACCTGGCAGGGCCGCCGCCGCCGCACCCCCGCCGCCCCCTCCGCGGAGGCGGAGGCGAAGCCCCCCGCGCGGTACTCACAGTCGGTCTCGGCGCCGGGCAGCAGCAGGGCCAGGCAGGCCAGCAGCGCCCCGCAGCGCGCGCCCGGGACCCTCATCGCGGAGGCGGCGAGCGGGACCTGAGCCGAGGAGGCGGGCGGGCGGGCGGCTCCAGCCGGCGGGGCGCCCACCCCACCCGCCCGCCCGCTTGGGGGAGGCGACAGCGGGGCATTTCCAGGAAGCTCCGCCGGGGGAGGGGTCAGCGCCCTGCGAGGCCCAGCGCGCCCCGCGGTCCGTCCTCACGGCCCGCGCTGCC
Organism: Myocastor coypus; assembly: GCA_004027025.1. Lineage (NCBI taxonomy): Eukaryota > Metazoa > Chordata > Mammalia > Rodentia > Myocastoridae > Myocastor > Myocastor coypus. Next base: position 99,532 of record PVJA010002159.1, on the reverse strand, counting down.
GAGGCTGAAGTCCGCTAGCGGGGCGCAGGGAAGCAGGGGGCTGGGGTGGGGGGGGGGGAGCGGGTCGCCGCCGGCGGGAGCTCCAGGGCGGGGAGCGAGAGCCTGAGCCCGGCGTGGGCCGCGTGGAGGTCACCTGGCACCTAGATGCCCCTGAGGACACGTGCAAGACCGTAGAGAACGGAAGAAATGGAAGATTGGGATCATCTGCACCATCCACTTTTGTTTGGATGTTGTATTTAACTTGTAAAATAACAGGAAAAAAAGAAGTTTTGAAAAACAGGACACATCAAATCCCAGCATGTGGAAGCCGCTTGTCCTGTTCGCTGCAGGAGTCTTTTCCGTAGTGATGTGCGTGGGACACGTTTATCGCTGCTGCTAGGTTCTGGCCCTAGTATGAAGGGCTGAAATCACTCTGGTGGTCATCTAATATGGCTGATGCCCTTAAAACAGAGGCCCGTCTTTCCAAGACCACCACCGCCCCCCCAGTTCTCCCACTTAGGCCAGGTTGCAGTTTCCTTTCACCCATCCCCCCTCCTCAGGGAAGACCTCCAATCAGCTCCTCAGGGTGAATCTAAACATCCCCTCACCCTCCTCCTCTGGCAAGGAAAGAGCCATAAAAACCTCAGCCTCCCTTTCCCCAGTTCAGAGAATTTCTTATTTTCCCCAAATTCTCTCCTTGTCCTGAAAGAAAATAAAGCTTTCCCTTTATTCTTCTGCCTCTTTCTCTACTGCGTCAAGTACGTGAGGGGAAAAAAAAAAAAAAAATCTATCCACTGCTTTGAAGCTAAATGGACTGAGTTCAGTCATGTACAGGCCCAATGCCCAGTTGTGTAATTTCAAATTGTGTGACCTGCCGTTATCTGCAAAATAGAGGTAGCCATAGGTTAGCGCTAAGACAAGTCGATAAGATAGAATCAATACTAGTAATCATACACACATTATTCATTTTCTGCCCAAATAAAGTAGCAGCAGATTCCCCGAGCCTCTGAGTGAAGTGCAACAGAAAAAAATGTCTTGAATGAGCCTTCGGCTCCAGATTTTACAGTTTCTGATCCAGCTGGATGGACTTTCATTATTCTTAGTCATTTCTAATAAGAGTATGGGCTGGAGAATTCTCACTTGCTCATTAGGGACAGAAAATTCTTCATGCTATAGCTTGCTAGGTTCTATGCCAACGTTAGAGACAGCTAAACTAGGTAAATTATAGGCAGTGGGGCAGGGCTAGGTCCTCAGGATAGTCAATACAGAAGGTAAAAACACATTTCCACTAAGGCTGGAGGAAAAGGCCTCTGTTGGAGGCCAGGCCTCAAGCTGAAGACAAAATGACCAGGCCAGCAAGCCTTCCGGAGAGGTAAGGAAAATACTTTCTTGGCCCCCTGACTCATCTCTTCCTGAAACTGTCCTTTCCAGATACTTTGCTGCCTGACCCACGGCCCCATTGGATCAATATTACCTCAGTGGCTCAACTTGCAATCTTATTGGATGATCATAGTGTCCTTCCACATTGTACCCACCTCCTGCTTTTACTTTCTAAGACATCCCCTACCAAGTAGGCTCCCCAGCAACTCAGTTATCCGGTCCTCCCCTGTCTCTAAAGAACTCTGTCTTTCTCGGTAAATCATTCCTACTCTTTCTTAAAGGCAGCTAAACTAGGTCGAAATATTATAGGCAGTCAGGCTCTCAAGGGGACAAAATGGAAAACAAGGTGACTTTTCCAGTGACAGACCCTGCCGCTGTGGGCCAGACCTCAAGACAAGAGTAAGCAAATACAGCCACACATCCCCTGAGGGATGGGGAGCAGGGATTCATATTCTGAATAGACATCAATCACCATGAAAGAGCCAGAAAGAGTCACTAAACCAAGAACGGACAGGAAGACACCTTGTTTCATATTCATGCCCGCTTGCTATGTGACTTGTGTCCTCATTTGGTCCTGGATTTAATCAGTTTTACCTGAGCTATAGTGCTTATCACCTTATATTAGCCATAGTTTTGTACCCCCTCATGCCTGACCTAAGCAAGTTCCCATGCTGTCCACTGTAGACCAGCTTCATCACATGGTTTTGCTCTATAAAAATTCCTAGAAACTGCAGATCTGGCTCTGGTTTCCTTTCTGTCTGTCTGTCTGTCTGTCTGTCTCTCTCTCTCTCTCTCTCTCTCTCTCTCTCTCTCTCTCTCTCTCTGGCAGAAGCTTTCTTTCCCACAATGAATATTCTGCTCTTAACCTCTGTTGTTCCTAAAATTTATTCTTTGGTTTTAGAGAACACAAACTCATCCCATGTCAGCTGGGAATTCCATTCCCCGATATCATCTTTACCTATGGTTTCCCTATGCAATTCAGGCTGGCCTTGAACTCACTTGGTGGCCCATTCTGGCCTAGAATTCTCAGCAATCTTCCTGCCTCAGCTTCCCTCCCCAGTGTTGGGATTATAGGCATATGCTACCACAGCCAGCCTATTTTCTGCTTCTAAATTCTCCTCCTTATATTATCTCTGATTCTAGCAGATCAGCTGATTTCCGTTTTCATCTCAATCCCAAGTGACTGAAATATAATTCTCAGTGTCTAGAACAAAGAGTGATCCACACACACTCAATTTGTTTGAACAATTTCAGCCTGGGAATATTTATGTCAAATATCAATAGGAGAGCTGACGAGACAGCTCAACAGACTAAGCACCTGCTCAGGCAAGGGATGCAGGTTAGATTCCAGATACTGCACTCTTCACACTGGCCTGTCCCTGGACACTCTGAGCCAGTCCATGAGATGGGGCACGTTGGCGCACGCCTGTAATCCCAGCACTGGGGTGGCTGAAGACAGGAGGATAACGAGGAGTCCAATCTGCATAGTGAGACCCTCTACCAAACACATTAATAAAAATAATAACATAATAACATATACATTTTTAAAAATTTTTTTTTCCACAGAGATTATGAAACAAGAATCTTAGTAAGGATGATACCTTCTGGCCCAAGTAACAAATGCTGAATTGGTGAATTATTACGGTGGCCATCTAATCTGGCTGATGCCTTTAAAACAACAGTTTATCTTTCTACAGACCACCTCCCCCTTCTTCTCCAACCCAGCCAAGGTGAGCTTTCCTTTTTTGTTTCAACTTTCCCAATGCCTCAGGGAAGACCCCAGTCAGCTCCTCAGATTATCTAAATATCCCATTCAAACTCCACCCCTGGTAAGGGGCTATAAAAGCCTCAGCCTCTCTTTGTTCCAATCCAGAGAGTTCCTTATCTTGCCCAAATTCTCTCCCTGGCCTCCAAGGTAATAAAGTCCCTTTCCCTTTTCCTTTCTGCCTATTTCTCTGCTGTGACACTGTTGAAAACCTATAGAGAAGCCAGGCACGGTGGCACATGCCTGTAATCCCAGTGGTTGGGAGGCTGAGGCAGGAGGACTGGTGTGAGTTCGAGACCAGCCTGGGCTACAAAAGGGAGCTCAAGGCCAGCCTGAACTGCATAGTGAGACCCTATCTCAAAAAGTCAAAAAAAAAAAAAAAAAAAAAAAAAAAAAAAAAAAAAAAAAAAAAAAAAAAAAAAAAAAAACTTTAGGGGAATGAAACTCCCAACTAAAAGATACCTGCGACAAGTTCATGTTATCTAAAACTGAAGAATTAATTTTAGGAAGAAAAGAGGTTAAGAGTCTAATGTATTTATTGAGGGAAAGAAGGAGACCTGAGCAGGTTGCTCAGACACCTGCCATTTCTAAGGTTTTATAGAGCACAACCGTGAGGTAAAGTGGGGCAAATGTGGGAAAGTGGGAACTTGCACAAGAGGTGGGGAAAATTATGGTCTGCTCAGGTCAAAGTGACTAAATTGGTTGATTTTTTTTTTTTTTTTTTAAGTGTATTTAGTACAGGTCTACAGGGTCTCACTACACAGATCAGATTTGTAGTGCTCCTCCTATTTTCAGCCTCCCAACCACTGGGATTGTAGACACGCACCACCGTGCCCACTCGCAGTGTGTCTCAGTGCACCCTGAGAGCTGGGCTGGCAGGGCACGGGGACTGGGATCAAACCTCAGGGCACTATGCTCTGCCTCAGCAGGCGCTTTAGTCTGATGAGCTATCTGAGTGGCCGCAAAGTTGACTAAATTGGGATCAAAGCAGGAAGCTAGTCATGTAGCAAGCCAACCTGAGTATTGAACAGAAGAGTTTCCTGTAGGGGTTGGGTCTGTGACTCCCAGCTCTTTCAAGGTGATTGACACATAGCTACTTATTTATTTATTTATTTATTTGTTTGTTTGTTTATTTGTTTGTTTGTCTTTTTGAGACAGGTTCTCCCTATGAAGTTCAGGCTGGCCTTGAGCTCACTTTTGTAGCCCAGCTTGGTCTCGAACTCACACCAGTCCTCCTGCCTCAGCCTCCCAAGCGCTGGGATTACAGGCCTGTGCCACCACTGCCCGCCTTGACAGCTATTTAGCCTATGAATTCCATAGGGATGCTGTCCTCCCCTAGGGAGAAACGTGGCTGCATTTGTTAACTCTTTTGTCTTGAGGTCTGGCCCACAGCCAGAGCACAAGATCTTGTCTTCCACACTGCCTCCGTGAGGGCCTGGCCTTGTCTGGCTTCCTGTAATATTTCTATCAGACTCAGCTATCTACAACAAGAAGAGTAAAGCTATATTTAACATTCAGAATACATTAGATTACATCACGATAAGAGTATTAAAGAATTATATTGGTTTATAAAACAAGTGTTTGTTTCTTGATTGTGGGGTGGTAAAGTCTGCCTGAAGTTTTTATTAATATTTTTATTAGTACATGCTTTGAACAAAGAATGATTACATTTTTTGTGGGGGAGTTTATACAACTATGTGTCACTGCTATTCTTTAAAATCCCCTTCCCCTCCGATCCCTCCCTGACTCCTCCAACTCTCCTTTATCTTCGTATTTGAGAAGGATCTCTGTACTACCTCTTATCTGTCTTTTCTTTGGTTCTTTATCTTTCGAGTATCTCATATAGATTTATGTCGCAACATTATGTTCTCCAGTGCATCCTTACAGATGGCTCAATTTAGTCCTCGGCAGCAGAGTGGCCATCCTCCACACCTGACGGCTCTGTTTTCTTTCCCCATTCATCTGTTGGGGGCATTGACCTGCTTCTAAGACTGAGCCATTATCACCTGTGCTGCTGTAATGTAAGTATGTACACATCACTGTAATTTGATTTCCTCAACTGTTTTGGAAAGGTACCTAGAAGGGGAATAGCTAAGTCACAGAATTTCTATTTTTAGTTTTTTGAAGATTCTCTACCTTGAGTTCTATAGTGGTTGTACTAGTTTATATTCTCATTAATAATGTAAAAGTGTTCCTCTTCTCTCCAGGCCTTGTCAGCATGTTATTATTTGATTTCTTAAGGATGGTGATCCTTTCTGGAATGAGATAGTACCTCAATACTGTTTTAGCTTGCATTATTTTTAAAACGTATTAGTTGGTATTGTATGTCTTTTGAGAAATGTCTTTTCATTTCAGATGTCCATTTTTATTGGGTCTTTTATTTTGGGTTTTTTTTTTTTTTAGTTCTTTTTAAAGATTTTTTAAAATTTTTCTTAATTCTCATTTATTTGTCTGTGTTATGGCTGGCTCAGCCTGCCCTGGGGTGGGGGTGCGCAGCATGTGGTGCCAGGGATCGAGGAGCAGTCGCAGCGCTTGCCTTAACTTTCCTCCACAGGCGCTTTAGACCACTGATGCATCTCGCTGGCCCTTTTGGTTTTTTTATGCTACCACAAATGTTTTTCTAATTTCTTTCTTGCGAGTTCATTGTTAGTTTATAGCAACACTCTGGATGCTTATGAAAAATAATTGATAATAATAAATAAGAAATAATTTTGCATTTATTTTATATCTTGCTACATTGCCAAACTTGGCTATTAGTTCTAGGAGTCTCGTATTGGAATGTTTTGAGCCTTGTAAGCACAGGATCATGTACTATATACATAATAGTACATTGAATTCTTCCTTTCCTATACGTATCACTTTTGTTTGTTTCTGTTGACCCCTTGCTCTGGTTAATATTTTAAGAACCATGGTGAACAGAGCAGCGACAGCACACATTCTTGACACGTTCCTGACTTTAACAGAGAAGCTTTCATCTCTCCCTATTCAATATGACACTGGTGACAGGTTTGTCTGGAACGACTTCATCTGCTTGAGGAAGGTCCTTCTACAACCATTTTTATGTTTGCATGAACTTCCAGCTCCCGAGCAGCTATTTCCCACGTGTCGCACCTCAGTCCACGCTGCCTCGATTTTATCGTCCCTCAGAATCAGCATGGGCTCCCACAGCTGCCGCTGCCAGGGAAGAGAGAACACAGAATGTAAACCAGGTCATAAATATGTTCACCAAAAGGTCACATGCTACTCACATGTCACAGGACAACGGGGTTCACTCCACAAGGTGGGAGTCACTACTGCAAGGCAAAGAGAACCAGAACTGATGTACAACTTTTATGCCTATGAAGAATCTTTCAATGCTGAAAGACTGAGTCAAATTTTATCATTGTCATAAGGGGGGGAACCTATGTACTGAGTGTGTTCCCTCCCCTCAAAAAAATTGTATTTAGTATAGTTTCAGAAATGCTTAAAAACAATTCATATCACAAGACACATTAGACACACATGTACCAATTGAAATGCCCAAGAGAACTCTTATTTTCTAAATGAGGCTGCACATATAAAAAGCCAGAGGAGGAATGGCCAGGGAGATAAAGAGAGAACTGTAAGCCCATAAAATTGGGGAAAGTCCTGGCAGGAGTTTCAGAAGAGCTAACTTCAGTAGATGTACACCAAGCTTCAAAGGAAAAGAGAACTCAGTAAAATGGAAGCTATACTCCAGAGGCAGGTTTTGAGTACTTTGGTAGGAACACAGTGTATAACTACAGCTGTGAAAATTGGTAATAGAGGTTTTAAATTTGTGAAGCACTAGTTTTAGAAAACGTGTGATTAAAAAAAAAAAAAAACCGAGCAAAACCAGTAGGAATGCAGTTTTTTGCTACTGGAGAAATTTGGCCTCATCTTGCCCTACCCTACTACCGGGATAAGACATGCCATAGCTGTTTATGAGACAGGGGATACCAATTTCAAAATGCACTATTATTTGTAAAAAGTTGCATTCAAGTTGTCTTTCCTTCTTTTCATCATTTTAGTAGTTCTGAAAAGTAGATATCTTTCTCTCTCTTTTTTTCTTTCTTTGCCTTTCTGAGACAGAGTCTCACTATACTGCTCAGGCTGTCCTTGAACTCACTTTGCAGCCCAGGCTGGTCTGGAACTCTCAAGGAACCTCCTGCCTCAGGCTCCCATTGGGATTGCGGGTGTGTTCCACCACACCAGGCTAAAATTATTTATTTATTTGTTTGTTTGTTTGTTTGTTTATGTATTTATTTATTTTATGTATTTGGTACAAGATCTCGCTATGCAGCTTGGAGTTGCAGTGATCCTCCGGCTTCAGCCTCCCCAGCACTCGCATTGGAGGTGTGAGCCACTATGCCTAGTTTTGGTGGCAAGCATGGCGCACCTGGCGTTCCAAGGCTGGCATGGCATGTAGTGCCCAGGATGAAACCTGAGCCTTGTGCTTGCCAGGCACGTGCTTAGGAAAAATAGATATTTTCATTCCTAGTTGCACTGAAGTTACTAAGTTTACCAAGTGTGCTAATAAACTGCACAATAGTTTACTTATTTATTTTTGTCTTTTTGAAACAGGGTCTTGCTATGCAGTTCAGGCTGGCCTTGAACTCACTTTTGTAGCCTAGGCTGTCTCAAATTCACACCCATCCTCCTGCCTCAACCTCCCAAGTGCTGGGATTACAGGCACGCATCACCACGCCTCAAATAGAATAATTTAAAACTTTGGAAAACATTTGTCTCAAATCAATGTTTTTTCCAAATTCCCTGATATCTTTAGTAATTTCTGTCATTTATTTATTTATTTATTTATTTAGTCTTTTTGAGACAAGGTCTTGCTATGCAGCTCAGGCTGGCCTTGAGCTCACTTTTGTAGCTCAGGCTGGTCTCGTACTCACACTGATCCTCCTGCCTCAGCCTCCCAAGTGCTGGAATTGCAGGCGTGTACTACCACGCCTGGCTAATTTCTGTCTTTTAATCAGAATTTAAAAGTGTATATGTAAATCAAAGTAGAAGGGACAAATACATATATTCCTACACTTTTTGAGGAGAATGCATTTGCCTTCCCCCAAGAACGTACTGGAAATCCAGATATCACGTATGTTTTTGAAAATAAAACATTACAGGGCCAGCCAAATAGCTCAGTGGATTAAAGAGCCTGCAAGCAGGCACAGGGGCCAGGGGTTTGGCAGCCTGTGCCTGTAATCTCAGCTCTTAGGAACTGTAAATAGGCGGATCACTAGGAGTCCGATCTAGCAGTGAGACCCTGAACATCCTGCAGACCCTTCCCTAAAAAATACATTAAAAAAATAAATAGAACGTTACAAAAATAGTAACTAGGTTACAGTTCTAACTTTTGGAAGCTAAACTGCCTGCAATCTACACAGTGAAAAATCTGAGAAAGAGCAGTTATCTTTCAGTAATTAGTGTAAATTATTTTCTTCATTTTTGTTCCTTTCTGTGCTCTTAAATGTTTCTTTCTTTTGCAGTTATGATCTCCTACAGAAAATATCATATAGTTGCAATTGTTAAGTAACAAATAGTGATAAAAATTGCAGATCAAAATATTATTCTTCTTTGAACTACTGAGATCGTTTAGTAATAAGCGTGTCAGTTTGTTTTCTCCCTTGTGCTTCTACATTTTGAGTCAAGACCATAGCAGATTCCCTTTCCTGCTTGCACAAATTCAGCGCTTTAATTGGAGCTGGAAGCCAGGCTTTGTCTGTAATCCCAGCCCGCCCGAAGCTGGGGCAGCAGAATCACTGTGGGTACAAAGTGACCAACCTGGGGTACAAAGTGAGTTCAAGGCCAGCTTTAACTAAAAAGCGAGACTCTATGTGGAAAAAATAAAAATTCGAGATTGATCAAAATCAAAATGCACAAGTAACACATTTTGGATGAGCGTATCAGGTTAAGCCTTGGCTGAGATCTACCCAGGATCCGTCGGTTTAACGCTGGACGCTCTCGTTGCCTAGTTACAAGGGCTATCTTCGCGGAGCTCCGCCTTCTTTTTCTAGAACCCGCCTACTTCCCCTTTCCACCTCTCTGAGTGGGCGGAAGGCCAGGCCCCTTTAGCCACTCATAGAGCCCGGACACAGGTCTGCAATCAATGATTGGAACGCTACCATGTGGGCGGTGCCTGAGGGCGGGTCTTCCGCGCCTCGGACAACGTCAGCACGTTGGTGCCGGGGTTTTCTCCGGCCGGGACCAGCTAACTGGCCTCGGGTGTCTGCTCCTCGGGTCCCGCGGTCCCAGAGGGAGGAAGATAGTTGTTTCCCTCTCGCGAGCGGAACGCCGGGGCGTGGTGCTCGGCTCAGACGCTTTCTGTGCCTGCCCACCGGACTCCGGGCCTACCCGCCTTCTCGTCGTCTGGGAGAGGTCGGGGCTCTTGGGATCGGCCGGGAGGCTGGGCGTCCCGGCCGCGGGCTCGGATGGGAGGTGGCGGGACGAGCGACCTGGGATGTTCGGTCTGATGGCCAATTGCTGCAGCTGGCTCAAGCGCTGGCGGGAGCCCGTCAGGTAGGCGCTGTGCGAGGGGCCGGGACCTGGCGGCGGCGGGCGGGCGGACCCTGTTGTTCTGTCCAGTCGTGGTCAGTAGTTCTTACCGCCGCTGTAATTTATTTATTTATTTATTTATCTATCTATCTATCTATCTATCTATCTATCTATTTATTTATTTATTGTCTTTTTGAGACAGGGTCTCACTGTGCAGCTCAGGCTGGCTTTGAGCTCACTTTTGTAGCCCAGGCTGGTCTCGAACTCACAACGATCCTTCTGCCTCAGCCTCCCAAGTGCTGGGATTACAGGCGTGAGCCACCACGCCCGGCTTGCCGCTGTAATTTAAATAAGTTTAAGTTTCTTAAAAAAAGTTGTTTATGTATGGTCAGAAACTATCCTTAGTGTTATTTTTGTTCTGGAAATTTTCGGATGGATTTTTTTAAAAGACAGGCGTATAGCATTTTTCTTAATATGCATCCATCCCATTCCTCCTCCAGTCCTCCTCCCTCCCTCCATCCTCTCTCCTTCCCTGCTCCCTCACTCCTTCCCACCCTTCCTCCCTCTTTCTCTCATTAAACGTACAGACACTATTTTGCTAGAGAATTTGGGCCTCAAATCTGGCTCTACTACTTACTAATTATACGACTCAATCCCTTTTGGCCTCACTTTTTTTATTTGAAGGTGATAATGTTTGAATCTCAAGTTTTGAGTTCAAGGAGAATAAGGGGTGGGTAGTGTTTCGTTAGCTGTAATGCAGCTTCAGTTTTCAAAAGGACTCTAGTAAAACCGTTTAATTGTAAAGATTCACTAATTAACATTCAGTGTAATTTGGGGGGTTACAGGACTGGAACTCGTAAGCTCTTGCACTTGCTTATCAGGTAGGTGGATGCTGTGCCACTGAGCTGTATTCCCAGCCCTAGTAACATTTAATTTTGCAGGTATTAAGTGCCTATTATTTTGTCTTTCGTTCAAGATGTATTTGTGTACAAAAATAGCATGTGCCTGGAAGGAGTCAATGAAATGATGCTTTTAAAATTGAGAGGACTAAACTAGAAAAAGAGTCCGTTATTCTTTATAAACAATGTTGAGTTTATGGAACTCTTTGCAGTTAGGCTACAGGTAAAATATGCCATAGTATTTTTAATCATTAATATTCCAAGCATAATTGTTGCTATAGAGGGTGAATTATCCTTTAAAGAGTGAATCTGACTTTTTTGTATGTTTCTTTTTTTGGTACTGGAGATTGAGCTCAGGACCTTGTGCTTGCCAGAAAGGCACTTATGTGGTTTAGCTATCTCCCTGGCTTCTAAAGAGTGGGGAAAATACTTATCAGTGTTTAGAAAATAAATTGGCAAAATGAAATTTTTGTAATTCCTTCTCCTTTATTATTCCTTAACTGAATTTCAGTATTTTAAACATAAGTAATATGATTGAGTCTTAAAGATAGGTCTTAGGGTGTTAACATTTTTTTTTAACCTTTTTTTATTTTTGCCCTGGGGGTGGGGCTGGCACAGCATGTGGTAGTTGCCTAAGCTTGCCTAAGCAGGCGCTTTAGACTGCTGAACCATCTCATCAGCCCCCAGGGTGTAAACATTTTGATTTGTGTATTCTAACTATAGTCTGATTTCAGGCTTAAAAATTGCTCATAACATATGACCTTTGATGTTTCTCTGTTTGCTTTTTAAAAAGGCGTTTGATGTTTCTTTTTTATTTATTCATTTTTAAAAATTTACTTTAAATTTCTTTTAAAGAATTTTTTATTTTTATTTATTTTTTCTGGTTTCAGAACTTTTGTTTATTTATTTATTTTTATGGCCGGCTCAGCCTACCCTGAGGGCAAGGCTGGCGCAGCATGTGGGGTGCCGGGGATCGAACCGCAGTCCCTGCAGCCGCCCAAGCTTTCCTAAGCAGGCGCTTTAGACCACTGAGCCATCCCGCCAGGCCCCTACTTTAAATTAAAAAAAAAAAACTTTGTTTGTTTGTGTTATGGCAGGCTCAGCCTGCCCTGGCTGTGGGGCTGGCATAGCATGTGATTCTGGGGACTGAACAGCACTGCTTTCCTAAACAGGCAGGTTCTTTGAACTGCTGAGCCATCTTGCCAGCCCATGTTGGATGTTTATAAGAGCAGTGAAATAGCCTTTTTTTTTTTTAAACAAAAAAAAGTCAAAACAATTTTGTGTGTGTGTGTGTGTGCTGGATATTGAACTTAGAATCTTGCACTTGTTAGGCAAGTGCTTAAACCCCTGAGCTATCTTCCCAGCCCAAAACACTCAAAAGTTTCTAATTAAAAGAAGTGTTTAATTTATCCTTCTCAGTCTTTCCTTCTCTTAGCAACTATACTATATTCGCTGAGATTTGTTTGAAGAGTTAAAAAGAAAAGAATATATTGATTTTCAGGTGGAGGAGATCACTGATTTTTTTATGTGTGTAGTACAGGGTGTTTTTATGTGTGTAGTACAGGGTGTTTTTATGTGTGTAGTACAGGGTGTTTTTATGTGTGTAGTACAGGCTCTCACTGCACAGGTCAGACGAACAGTGATGTACCTGTTCGTGGCCTCCCAAGTGCTGGGATGACAGGGGTGCGCCACCATGCCCAGTTTCAAACTCTGTCTCAGCATGTCCCTGGAGGCAGGGCTGGCCTTGCACACCAGGAATCGAACCCCCGTCCCTACATCTGCCTAAGAGGATGCTTTAGTCTGCTGAGCTATCTGGCCAGCCAATTGAATTTTATTAATAAAAGAGAATTAAAATTGAGCTCTACAACTTAGAACTTACATTCTTTAAGCTGCAATCTGATTTTATACACTGTCCGGTAGGCTGCTGACCATGTGAAATGGGATTAGTTCAAATTCAATTACCGTTAAAGATGTAGTAAATTTTGATTCATTATGGAAAAGATAATGTCTTTCCCACCCCAATACTGGGACTGGAACAAAAGGCCTTGAGAGTTCTAAAGAAGTGTTCTTTCTTATCTTAAGCTACAGCCCCAGCTCTGTAATACAATACATTAACAGTTTTTTGTTGTTGGTTTTCTTCAGAGACAGGGTCTTGCTATATAGTCCAACCTGGCCCTGGACTCCCTATGTAGCTGGAGCTGGCCTTGAACTCATGGCAGTCCTGTTGCCTCAGTCTCTTGAGTACTGAGATTATAGGTGTGTGCCACCATGACTGACTAATGATTTTTAATGGTTGATTGCATTTTTAAATTATAACTTCTGCATAGATGGGGTTAAACAAAATGTAATATTACAATTAATTTTTACTTTTGAAAGGTAACTAGAAAATTTAAAGTGTTCACTAGAAAATTTGAAGTTATGTATGGATTGCATTGCATCTATTAGATCATAGTGATATTACTATAAAGAACATAGGTAGGGGGCTGGGGAGATAACTTAGGTTCTGAGTTTGATTGTCCCATATTCCCATAAAATAAAATAAGATAAAATTAAAAAAAAAATAGTTAAACGTCTCTCAGTGTTAGATAATATAGACTAAACTGAGTTGAAAATAAGATGATTTCTCCTGTCTTTTAAGAATCTTTGACATAGTAATAACTCAGGAAATATTAAGAACTGTGCATCATTCAATCATCCTGAAGTTATGATTGCTGCTAAGTAATCATCCTTGAGAAATACTGTAGCAAGTAGTTCCATTTATTTTGGCGGAAGAAATGAAAAGAAGAACCCAATTATTAAAAAATTCTATACTTTCTAAAGAAAAATTACCTATGAGTACTGTTTTTTGTGTTTTATACACTATAGCCTATGATATTGCATATTAAGATTTTTTTTTTTTTGAGGTGGTACTGGGGATTGAACTCAGGACCTTGCACTCACTAGACAGGCACTTATTCTACTGAGCTATCTCCCAGGTGCCCCCGTGTTAAGATTCTTTGTGGTTACAGTTTCCACAGATATGTTTGCAAATGTAAGGAGGTAACCGTTGTTAGGATGCAGAGTGCCCTGAGCTGCCCCTGCTGCCTCTTCTGCTTCGGGAGCTCTGTGTTTACTCCCTTACCCTCGCTTGCATGTTATTCTAGGCTGAGGCCAGGCTGAGGGATTGGCTTGTGCAATACCGAGGAGGTGGAGTCAAAGGTCAAGTGTTAGGCTTGAGCACGGGTGAGGCTGCACCACCCGGGATGCGAGGCCCTTTAGGGACCTTGCTAATATTCAGACCAGGTTTGCTGTTGCGACAAGTGGTTATCTGATCCTCGGCTTTCAAGCTTTGTAAATTAGTCTCGAATAAACTGTAATCCTGGATAGGGCAGGCATGGCTGTTGTTCTTGTAGAAGCACTGCATGTTGCTGATTTTTTTTTTTTTTTTCCTTTGAGGCCATACAGTTCATGATCAAAATGAATATTTTTTACTTTTTAAAGAAAACAGATTAAACTTAAAACAAAAAATTACAAGTGATACAGAATTTCACTCAACAAAGTAATGTGAATTTCACAGCATTTGTTGTAATGCGTAGGTAGCATTGTCTTCCAACCAGTTATTCACATATATGCACATAAAATTGGAAGAAGAAAGAAAAAAAGAAATGTGTAAGAAATTAAGAGAGCTCAGTGGATTAGAGCAGCAGCAAGCAGGTGCAGGGGCTGGGGACTCGATCCCTGCTCCCGGGGCACGCTGAGATAGCAGTTGAGACTGGGTGTGGTGGCGCATGCCTGTACTCCCAGCTCTTGGGAGGCGGATCACTATCAGTCCAATCTAGTAGTAAGACCTGTCCCTGTCGACCCTTCCCTAAAATATGAGAGAGAGAGAGAGAGAGAGAGAGAGAGAGAGAGAGAGAGAGAGAGAGAGAATAAACAACTGAAAAAGGAGACAAAACCAGTTGTCTGGTCCTTCCCATTGAGCAGCAGAAATGCACAGTACCGTTGTCCGAGCCCTCCTGCTCGCCTGCATAGATAGATGTCTTTACCCCTTCCTTCTCCTGTCCTTCTACACAACTTAGTAACTCTTTCCTTCTCAGTAAGTTCATTCTCTTTTCCCAGTGTATGATCAAAATTGAAACAATGACTTCTCAACAATATTGTTAACAAGTTTCTTTGGTAATAAATCTTTAGCCTTTGTATTCTGAATTCCTTAGGTTTTTCTTTTTTCTAGACAGGATCTCACTGGTCTTAAATTCACCATGTAGCGTAGGTTGTTCTTGAATTCACAGTAACCCTCCTGCCTCAGCCTTCTGAGTGCTGGGATTATAAGTGTGTTCTACCATGCCCAGAGGTCATTAGTTTTAGACTAATGTCCTTTTTTTTTTTCTGTCCACTGTAATCTAAGATTCCACACTACATTTTTCCACATCTTTACTCTTCTCCAATTTGTGAGAGTTCCCCAGTTCTTACTTGTACTTCATAATCTTGAGACTTTGGATAGTGCTCCTCAATTTGCTTGGCTTTTTTGTTGCTATGATTTGACGGAGCTGTTGCATTGTTGGGAAGAACACAGAGAGGCCGCGTGTCCTGTGCAGTCTGTGAAGTGGAGGACTGAAGAGGTACCTGCCGGCGTGTCTTATTGTGTGAGAGTCGTCATTACCTGAGGGGTGATCTGCCAGCTTCTTCCATGTAGGGTTGAGTCCAGTAAACTGCCTTCTGAATCCCATGAGTTTTAGCACCTTTTTCTTTTGTCAGGTGTTGATAAATTTGTCTTGCAGCATTTTGAGAGAGAAGATCTATATGAATAGTTGATCCAGGGCATATAGTGGTCATTCAGTAAATACATCTGATTCTGGAAATCAACTATGGATAAATAACTTACATTCCTCAATGATATTTTAAGTTTATTGATCATAAAGTTTCTGTTTTTTCCTTTATTGGTTGAAGGAGTCATTTTCCTTTCCAAATGTAAAATTTTTATTTATTCATTTATGCATTTATTTTAGTATTTGAGGGAAGGGTCTACAGGGTGTTCAGGGTCTCACTACTAGACTGACTCCTAGTGATTGGCCTGTGTACAGCCTCCCAAGAGCTGGGATCATAGGCGCGCACAACATTCCCAGTCTCAGTTGCAGGCTCAGTGCACCCCTGGGGGGTGGGGCCTGCATGGCACCGAGGAATGGAACCCTCGGCCCCCTCCTTGCAGGCACTTTAATCCCCTGAGCTGTTTGGCTGCCCCTCAAATTTAAAATTTGTAGAAGTTTTTATTTTGTTTTATTTTATTTTCTTATTTTGCAGTGCTAGGAAGTGAACTGGGATTTTGAGCTGAGCTATAGTCCCAGGCGATTTTCTTTTTGGGGGGCAGGTTCCCAGGAAGTCGCAGTGGCTCAGGCTGTGCCCAGAACTTGTGGTTTTCCTGCTTCAGCCCCTAGAGTGCTAAAGTCATAGTCGAGCACCTACGCTTGTTCAGATCTGAGGTAGACACTTCAATGTACAAGTGAAGGGATATCGCAGAGAGAATTTCTGGTGCAGCAACTTTATCTGAGAACGTGTTGTCTGGCTTTACTATCAAACTAGTCTTTAGGGCTTCTGTTGTATTTTTTTCTTTAGTTTTCCATTGTTGCTTGTTGTAGTCAGGGCTCATAAGGGAACTAATTTAATATAGAGCACATAATTTATAGGATTATTTTATATTAGACACCAGAAGAGTTTAGTACAAAGGGGTGCAGGAAATCTGTCTGCACACTATAGGCCCGAGAGTTAGGGGGGTGTCTTCAAAGAGGATTGTGTGGACCAAGCCTCTTCCATTTTTTCTTGCTTTCTGACTTACACCAACTGTGACAAAAAAGTGTCACAGTTGGTATAAGTGTGTATTTCAGCTTAAAAAAATGTATTACAGCAAAAGACATATCACTGTAGATACCTTTCCAAATATTTCTTTTTACTTCAAATGCAATTATCCCATCATTCTTCCTACTTACTGAAATCCTTTTTCTGTTTTAAATTTTTCTATTTTTTAAAGTCAGTTTATTTTTTCAATTATATTTTACGCAGGGCCAGCCAAATAGCTCAGTGGATTAAAGTGCCTGCAGACAGGGCCAGGGGCCAATAAATCTAGTCCTGGGGCCTGTACCTGCCATGCCAGCCCTGCACCCCTGGGGCTTGCTGGGAGGGCAGTTGAGACTGGGCGTGGTGGCACACCTGTAATCCCAGCTCTTGGGAGGCTATAAAGAGGCGATCACTACGAGTGCGATCTGGTAGTGAGACCCTGGACACCCAGTCCCTATAGACCCTGCCCTAAAATACCAAAAAAAAAAAAAAAAAAAAAAAAAAAAATTAAAATAAATAAATAAATTATATTTTACATAGAATACAGTTCATTCTTTATCAAAACATTTGATGAGATTTGAAAAATATGTACATCTGTGTAACCGATGTATGAAACATTTCTGTAAGCCTGCGTCCCCATCCAGGACAGTTCTGAAGATGGTGTGTCATCCTAGAGACTTCTGGATGGTGCAGATGTGTGAGGCACGTAGATGAAAATCTAACTTGATGAAGCCTAAGTCTAGAATATAACTTCAGACTGCTAAATAAATACATCTCTGAATCCAGTCTAAGGCACACAGGATTCCGTAGTCTACTTGTTTGCTGGTGGAAACGCAAGAATTCATCTTTCTAGTTAAGCTGCTCAATGTGAGTGTAACTTTTTAGGTAGTTCCAGAACCTTGTGGGTTCCTTAGCTATATCACCCTGCCACATATGGTCCCAAGGCCTCACATCTGGTCCCTGATGGACTTAAAACAAGTTCATGGTTTGCAAGACCTATAGTGCTGCTGCTGCACATTCAGTGGCTAGACTTTCAGTTCCTCCTCTCTCTCCCGTTTTGACTTGTACATTGTATTGAAGTACAACATATACGCCAAGAAGGACACCAATCCTAAGAATACGTGTAAGTCAGCACCTTTTCTTGTGCCTGTGTTAACAAGTGCCCAGATAGGAAATACTACAGTCTCCTATGATTATTCTGATGTTCAACAGTGTAGATCCATTTTCATGAGTGTCTTTAGTTGTCCTGGCCTGACTGCCATGAATGGATTCAGAGTGCTCATTTTCCATGACTATTCTTACGTGGAGGAAGAGCCAGAGGTCATAGGATGCCAGATCTGGTGAATCAGGTGATCAGGACACACTGTACTGTTTTTATGAGCCTGGCTTTTCATGGGACTACACTGGGCCACAGCATTCACTGTATTTACCTATTTTTTAAATCCCCTCTTTAAAGTGCTGTTGTTCTGCCCTGTGCTTCCACTGTGGTGCATTGCCTCCTGGCCCAAGGGTGTGGGGCCCATCAGCCATGCCCTCAAATCTTCCATACTGTGAGCCAAAATCAGCCCATGATTGACTTCCGATATTTTGTTGTAGTAGTGGAAAGTGAACCCACCACAGGTAACTGGAACCACTTAATAAATTAAGTCTAATTTATTCTAGACATAGACTTCATCAAGTTAGAGGGTTCACCTAAAATTAATTTATTTATTCGCTTATTTGGTACAAGGTCTCGCTATACAGCTCAGACTAATAGTGATCCTCCTGTCTCAGCTTCCCCAGCACTGAGTTTACAGCATTTGCCACCATGCAGGGAATCCAACTTGGGTCCTTGTGCTTGTCAGGCGGGTGTTTAGATGGCCAAGCTATCTTCCCAGCCCACGAAGAAAATTTCTTAAAAACTTCTTCCATTGTATCCATGTTCCTATATTCTTGTGTCTGTTTTAATTTGTTTCTGTTCTTTCTCTTACAGATTTTCTTTGCCCATAGACTTTCTACTGTTTTTGTCCTATTAATTATGCTACTTGCATGCTTGCAGTGTTTTTTTTTTCTTTTTTTTTTTCAATATGCAACTAATTTTTTTTTTTTTTTTTTTTTTTTTTTTTTT
>PVJA010002159.1:14106-80996 GCA_004027025.1 Myocastor coypus | reverse complement strand
ACTCTTGCTTTGGCTTGAGTCCTGTCCGTCGCAAGCCAGGCTTCTACCTCTGACTGGCCCCACTTGGAGTGCTTCAGTAACCTACACACTACACTTCCATGTGGAATGCCCTTCTGTTTTGTTGCTTCCTCTAATCAGGCCTCAGATCTCAGCTGGAAATTTTCTCCTGCAGGAGGAGTGGACGACGTGTGGTTCAGGGCTGTCCTGGACATGGCTGACGAATCCCAAAGAAACTCTTTAGTGCTTTTAATTAGCTAGATGTTCCTTTTAATACTACCTATTTCCAAATTGCTCTTCAGAAAGGCCTTTTTTATTCTGGGCTTACCTTGGTTTCCTTTATAATCTCCTTCACCCCTGCTCTGGACAGGTCCTTTATCATTGAATTTTTTAAAAATATTTTTAAATGTTTGTAGTAGTAACCATTTCTTTATAGCATATGTTGCATATGTGGTCCTTACATCTGTTATGTTATTTTGGGGATTTGTTTTAAGGCATAAACTTTTAAAACTTCTTTATATAAATATGTCATTCTTGTAGTACAATTTTAGAAATTTCATCCACATTCCAAGATTATATTAATCTATGCTTTTTCCACAAATGCTTTTATACTTTTTTTTTTTCCACTTTTCTGTGTCAATTGCATTTTGTGTAAAGGGGTCCAGGAGCAGAGCACCGGCTGTGAAGCCTCGGTCCTCAGTGAGCATCTGTGCCTGATAGCGCATCCTCCCCCTCCCGAATTATGCTCTGGGTTCCCTGGGCTGCTGTGATTTACCCACGCAGCATGGAGGGGAGGAAATACCTCATGTAAAACACAGAGGTAGAACGTGCAAGCACCAGAGGTCACATGCGACCAAGAGTCCGAAAACGAGGGGTGCCGTTGCGTCTGGGACAGAAGGGGATCCTGAGGTTCCTAAGAGTGCGATTTCAGAATGGCCGGTGGAGAGGCGGTCAGACTGTTTACAGGCAGCGTTCTAGCGCTAAGATTTGTCATATAAAATGATACAAATACTTTTATAATTATTTGAAAAGAAAGTAATAATACGCTTACCACTCAACATTTTCTAATATTCTTTTGTATCACTGTGTCAGTGTCACTTATTTTAAGCCTTGGGGTGACAATGAAGATTGAATTTGGGGACTTACCACTGAGCTATATTCTTAGCTGTTCAATTTTAGTTTTGAAAAAAATAAGTTAAAATCATTAGCAGGCCATGGTGGTGCACACCTATAATCCCAGCACTTGGGAGGCTGAGGCAGGAGGATTGGTGAGAGTTTGAGGCCAGCCTGGGCTACAAAAGTGAGCTACAGGCCAGCCTGAACTGCACAGCGGGACCCTGTCTGAAAAAGACAACAACAACAAAAAATCCCTGAAGCGTCCTCCTGCTGTTTTCTCTAGCTGCAACCTCTTTGGAAGGAGTTTCTTGCTCCCGTGTGTGTGTGTGTGTGTGTGTGTGTGTGTGTGTGTGTGTGTGTGTGTTCAGTGTAATTTTGTGAAAGTTTTTTTCCAATTTTTTAGTAAATTATTGCTCGCTGTGACCAAATCCAAAAACAAACAAACAAACAAACAAACAAAAATACCAAAACTCAGATGCTACACTAAAGAATGTCAGTCAGTGATTTTTGTAAATTAGTGTGGTGTATGGTAATGCTTATCATGATTTATAGGTAGAAAGATGATAAATGGCTACATAGAGGAATAGATAGACATCATCCCTACCATTATTATTATTTTTTAAATGCCACTTTTTTGGGGGTCTAAATAAATATAACTACATCTAGACCCCTTACAGAAGTTGGTGAGGTCTGAATTTCTGAATTCAGCTGCACACTAGATTAGGGAGGATTATCTCGTGTGCTGTATGCACATGGGCTGCATTTCCTTTATCCCTCAAATGCCTGTAGGAATTGTAGAACTTCAGGATAAAAGAAGACCTAGAAACATTTGTCCTCTCACATAGTGTGTGTATATGATGGGAATTCTCTGTTAGCACTGAGCTACATCCTTAATCCTTTTCTTCCCCAATGTGTTTTCCTTGTTTATTTTATACACACACATATGTGCACACACACACACACACAATGTGCAGCTGTTAGATAACTAGCACTGGGCCTCTTGTGTGCTGAGCCTGCGCCCTACCTCTGGCCTTGACCTTGACCGTGACCTTCATCCGGCCTTTGCACTGAGCCTCATGTCCAAGGGTTTTGGTTTCTTTTGGGATGTGATCTTGCTCTGTGGCTCAGCATGGGCTCTTCCGACTGTGGTCCTTTTGCATCCACGTCCTGAGCACCTGGCTTTCAGGCATGTACCTCCACAGCTGTCTTGATCCTGTGTTTTCAGGAAGAAAAATGCCATGGCTAGAACTTTATAGAGGTCACGGTGGGCTTTGTCCTTGGTATGCCATTCCGGAGTGTTGTCAGTCTGCTTGTGCGTAGGCAGTCATGTTTAAAGGGATCATCAGGATTGTGATGACCTTAGATGAAGGGTAGTGGTGGATCTGAGAAATACTAGAGAACATCTTTTGGAAATGAGCCATGCTATCTGGCTAAAGGCTGTGGTATGTATGTATAAAATTTAATTAATTAATGTGGTACAGGATCTTTCTTCACAGCTTGAACTTGTAGCAACCCTCCTGTCACAGCCTCCTGAGTGCTGCATCACCGGTGTGCACCAACGTGCCCAGTCCCCAGTCCTCAGTATTGAAACCTTGAGTGACTTCTGCCAGCTCTAGTTGCAGAGTAAGACACAGGCCATGAACTCTGCCCAGTAGGACTGTACACCTCTTTCCTCTCCTGGAGGCTGTTCTCTGTGATGCCATTTTTGCTTAGGATTTCTGTAAAAGTGCCTGGGCTCCGTCCTTCCTCCCCTGGCTCTCTCTTCTGCGCGTTCTCTGGGCCATTTCCTCTGTCTTAGTGGTTTTCACTGCCACCTATTTGATTGCTTTATCTGGTCCAGATCGCTCCTGGCTTCAGACTGCAGCACTCTGCCAACATGTCCAAGCCTCCCTCTTAATCCTCATCCATATCTGCTTCTACCTCAAACCTCTCGTCTTATCTGTGGATTCCCTGTCTTGAACTTCATGTTGTGATAAGATAGCTCTTGAGGGCTGGCCCAGTAGTTCAGCAGATTAAAGCACCTACAAACTGGGGCAGGGGCCTGGAGTTTGATCCCCAGGCCTGCTATGCCGGCACCAGCCCTGGGGCACTCTGAGATGGCAATTGAGCCTAGGTGTGGTGGTGCACACCTGAAATCCCAGCTCTTGGGAAGCTGAACACAGATGGATCACCATGAGTCCAATGTGGTAGTGAGACCCTGGACACCCTGTAGACCCTGCCCTAAAATACTAAGTAAGTAAACAGACAAATCAATAAATAACTGTAGCTCTTGCTTCTGTGCTTGCTGTCTACCTCAGTCCTTGCATACATTATCACCCTCGTCAAATCACATTCACGACATCTGCTTAGAGTGGATACCATTACCCTACTTGCTCTGCTTTCAGAATTTTGAAAAGCATTGTGTCCCAGGTCCCACAGCTTAGAAGGAGCAAGTCTGGTACTTGGACCCAGCGCCCTCAGAGACCAAGTTGGTGGCTGGACGTGACGTGCTGTGATCCCTCTTATGTTGCTTATTCCTAGTACACATGGACTCTGCGTTTTTTTTGCACTATCGCACCCACACCTTTCTAGTTTGGGACTTAACCAAGGACACAGCGAAGCTTCCAGCTGCTGGGTATGTCTCATTTAACTGAAAATACTGGGGGCCCCCTCGATGAGTAGTTGTATTCCCTTGTTCTCTTTCACTGAAGCCTGTTGCACCGAGATGTGCCCTTGTCTCCTGGCTTCGACATTCTTCATCTGCAGTTCCTTATATCTGCCCATCCTGTCTTTACTTGTCACTTGCTTGGCAATCTTCTTCAAGAACTTAGCAGAGCCATCACCTTATGTAGTTTTCTTGACCACCTCTTTCCCTGGGCTAGATGAGGTCCACTTGCTTAGTAATCCTTTATCACTACATGTATAAAACATCTGTGGTGTCACGGGGCCATTTTAATCGCTCTCAGTGAGCATTTTGAGGTGAGCATCATGTCTGAGATGTTTCGTGTCTGTGATATGTCATGAGTTTTTATTCAGTTATGGCCTGAGCAGGTTACTAAACCATTGCTTTTATCCCTGGTGTGAACCTCTCCAGATGGGGAAAACCAAAGAACTACGTTGTTGTTTTTCAACTTGCGGGGCTAATGCTATTGATCATTAATCATAATTAATCTTATTGTCATGCAGCACCATAAGCCAAACTGTGCCCACGGGTAACTTAAGAAGCTGTAACAGCTGTTACATTTTGTTTTGTTTTGTTTTGTTCTGTTTTGTTTTGGGACAAGGCCTTGCCGAGTGGTATAGGAGGCTGGCCTCGCACATGCAGTGATCCCCCTGCCTCAGCCTCCAGGATGCTGGGATCACAGGTGTGTGCCGCCGTACCCAGCTCTCACAGCTATCATTAAAAGCTGTAACAGCATGGACATTTCACATGTTTTAAATAGATTGTAATAATTTTTTTTTTTTCCCAACATAGAGAATCAAACTCAGGACCTTGTATTTGCCAGCCAGGCACTTATGCTGCTGAGCTATATCCCTGGCCCACTAGACTGCACTTTTTATGACATTAAAACTTGCTTAGAATTTTGAGTTTTAGGTAAATGTTAACTTTTTAAATCCATTCTGTTCTCTAAGTATATGTTTAATGGTTTGCTATCAGGCATTGTAGTAATTTGCGCTGAGTTTTATTTACACTACTAATGCTATGTTTATTTACTGAAGGGCTTTAACTACCTCAAATACTTAAAGCTTTTTTTTTTCCCAAGTTTATAGCATAATTTTAAGAATTTCCTAGTTCAAAGAGTGCTCTGAGAACCAGTAGAAATCCAGAGAGACGTGTTTCTTGTCAGTCTCAGCATGATTATAATTTTCCAATGTCATTTCATCAATGAAGGGCTTTTTGGCTTACTCTGAACTCAATAGCCTATTTAAAAATACAGAGTTAATGTCTTTGGTAAATTTAAAAGCAGCATTCAGGGCTGAGGATGTGGTTGAGGGTAGACCATTGGCTTAGCTTGCTTAGAGCCCTGGGTTTGGTCCATAGCATCAAACAGAAAATATAGCCAAAGAAAGAAAATAAAGTAGAAGCAGTGTTCCACTGTGCCATGTAAATGTATGGAAGTTCTCAAACTGAGAAACTGACAAGAATGGAGAAAATATATCGCCTAAATAATAATGAATGTGGGCTCATGTTCCCTTCCAAAAACAAAATATGTGAAAGAGTTTCATCATGTTTTTCTACACGTAGCAGGTGCTGATTTCCAGGACAGTCTTGGACTTCTCCAGTAGTTGTCATCTGCTTTTTTCCCTATGTCTGTTGTGCGCCCCCTTTTGAACAGGCTTCCCAGTTTATTGAAATGATCTCTCCAGTTCTGTTTTTGCTATGTCCTAAGACATATGATGGCCAAGACCTGTAGGCATTTTGATTGCTCCTGCTTCATGAGCATTAAATATTTTTAGGATAAACAACGCAAGATGAGCAAAAATCGAGGGTTGTTCTCCTGAGGCAATTGTATGGGGTCATGGTGATGTTGAAAGCTCTGCAGGCTGCGGAATGTATTATAAGTAATTATGAGACAATTGACAAGGGTTTAATGGTAAGACTTTTTAAAACTAATTCACTGTGCTTCTTAGTAAGTTGAATTACCTGAAACTTTTATTAGTCTATTAGTCAATTTATAATTATGAATTAGACAAAATGACAAAATTAGATTCTAAATATCTCATAGCTTCCTTAGGTTTTGCAGGTTGATAATGCAGATAAAATTTTCACGTGGATCGAGGTACCTGGACCTTAGACATTACTTCTTCTGTGTAGATTTGTCATCTCCTGTGGCTCTCTGCAGAATCCCTGAGTGGCCCGAGGGTGCTGCTAATTCAGTTGACCTTATTCTTAGACTGAGCCAAGAATGGATAGAACATCATTTATTCCTCATGGTGGGCATGGATTGAATGAAAGACTTAGAAAAGACCTGTATAATAAAGGAAATAAACATTTAATTTCATTTAGTGAAAGGTAAAAGTTGAGGCCTTGCCTGATTTGACTTCTGACATGTCTCCTGTCTTCAGTCCCCCCCCCCCCCCGGTGTCTTTTTGAGACAGGGTCTCACTATTTAGTTCAGGACGGCTGTGAATTGAATGTTGTGGCCCAGGCGATCCTCCTGCCTCAGTCTCCTCCAGAGTGCTGGGATTCCAGGGGTGCAGCAGCACCTTTCTATTTTGCCTCTTTGCCTTTGCCACAGTGGCCTTCTTGGTGGTGCCAGATGCTCCCACATCAGCGTTCCTACTTTAACTTCTTTACAGCATCTCTTTCCTCTCCCTCAAATGTATGTGTAATTAACTCGTTCCTCCTTTTATGCCATTGCTGGACAAAAGAGCAGACACCCACAATGAAGGAAGGAAAGGCTCCTCTAGCCCACAGTTAGTGAGGTTTCAGTCCATTATCAGCGGGCTCCACAGCAGAGTGGCACATGGTGCAGAGCAGCCACTTATGGTGGCAGGAAACAGCAGAGGGCAAGGGGAGGGGCCACAGCTGAGACAGCTAGCAAACCTCTCTCCCCTCTTTACGTTTGTATACAGATTGTCTGCCCCAGGGCAGGTGTAGCCCTCATACTCATAATCCCAGCAGCACTCCCATCCATAATCCCAGCACTGGATTATGAATTAATTACAAACTCGAGAAGTCTACCCTATGACTACATGAGGCTTTGGAGGAACAGCTAGACCTAAAAACCATAACTACCTTGTAACGTGCCATATATTTATATGTAACGTTTATATGCCATATGATTTATATGTAACTTTTATATGTAAATTTATATCTAACTTTATATCATTCTCTTTTCACTGAAGCATGCCTCATAAATAAGTTTTTTTTTTTTTTTTTTTTTTTTAATGTGTATTCTTATTCTGTTATGAAAGTTTACCCTTCCTTCTGTCTGTCTGTCTGTGCAGGCTTGCTTGCTTGATGTTACGGCTGGCTCAGCCTGCCCTGGGGGTGGGGCTGGTGCAGCATGTGGTGCTGGGGATCAAACTGTGATCCTGCAGTTGCCTAAACTTGCCTAAGCAGGTGCTTTAGACCCCTGAGCTATCTCTCCGGCCCCTAGAAGTTTTCTTTAATTGACCAGGGACTCTTAAGTTCCAGAACGCTGATGTCTGCTCTGTAGAATATGATGAGTATTTAGTTAGTAAATGAGCACTTTGACTTTCATGAGGCTGAGTTTCCTCTTCCTCAGCTTGTGATCCTTTATTGGACTGTCCCTCACCCACTTACTGCTGTTCTTTTTTTTTTTTTTAATAGGGATCCTCTGAATATATCTTGAATTTAAAAAAAGACAGTATTCAAGAAATTCAGGCTTAAATTAATACGTTTTAGTTTAATTTGCTTTTAATTCTCCTTGGTATTACTTCCATTAAAGAATCCATGCACTTATACTATACCCTAGAGTATTGCTGTCTTTTCTTGTCCGTTTCGCCCCAGTTTTCGAGATAGGGTCTTGCGTGCGGCCAGCCTGGCCTTGAGCACACATCTGTGCTTCTGTCTCCATCTCCTCGCTTGGGTGTGATCGCAGGGGTGCACGCACCTCTTGCCCAGCTTTCCTGCGGGCTCCACAGGACAGCTGAGTTGCTCTGCGGCCTTCGCTCTCATTCCCAGGCCCGCGGTGGTCGTGCCGGCCTCCTTCTCATGTACAGAGGCTCAGCTTGGAATGGAAATGAGCTTTGGTAAGGATTGACTCACCCAGGTGTAGGACCATTATCACTGGTGCTTGCTTGCTTGCTTGCTTTCTTTCTTTCTTTCTATAAAAGGCTTAAAATATATTTAATAAGTTGATGCTTATTATTATTGCAGCAGAAATGGAGTATTACTGCTCCATTTCTCAGAAAAACTCCAAATTTAAGGAATCACAGGTAAATCAAACATGGTACACCAATAAAAAAATGTGCAGCATAACTACCTAAGATAGGCAAGGAAGGCTAAGACCTACCGTCACACCTTCAGCACAAGCAACCCTATTCCCAAGAGTGTACGAGGCCTGTCAAGAAAAGCTGTGACCAGCAACATCATAGACACTAAACTGTCATTTCTGGGCTGTTCTTACCCAAGGAAACAATGGACACAAGTTAACACAAGATTTTCTTAAAAGATACACTAAAATGAAAATCTCTAAGAGAAAATGTCGTTAGCACATGAAAGGGTGACACATGGGATCTGACAGAAGCGCACATGTGCTGCCTGTGGCCTCTGAGGACATATGCCTGGATTCTCACCTGGGAGCAAATGGAGCAATGGGGCTAAGGTCGCTGGGAGGTGTTTGGCTTTTGTGGTGTATGTGGCAGTGTCTCTGGGCGTGAAGGGTGGGGACAGACAAAAAACCCGGAATGCTCAAGATTAGTGGGACTCTAAGGAATCATTCTGCCCTGGTTCCCCCCATCCTTCAGCAATTCACTATATTTGAATTTTCAGGAATGCATCATACAGAGCCAATTAAACCACACAGAATTTGTTAAATATCACCCCTCCCTTGCCCCTTGCCCCTTGCCCTCTGCCACCAGCGTACTCCCTTAGAGTAGTGCAGGCAGGGAAGGCCTAGCTGTTGGGAGCAATCCCTAACACTTTTGTAAGGTAAAATTCTGGCGAGTCCAAAAGGGTTCCTTCTTTCAAGGGTTTCAGGAACCTAGACGCTGCAGCTTTATTAGTATCGGTGACGTTTGTTTGGAGCAAATTCAGCCCCAGGAGCTGAAGGGTTGAAAGCAGAGAAGGGATTCCACCAGTTGCCCCAGCTCCTTCCATCGTAGCAGCCTGGCCAAAGCGTCCACTTGTAGGTGGCGTCAATCCCAAGGTTCCATTGGGCATCATAGTGGCAGGTCCTGGAGCAGCTGGAATAACACCTGGCACTGGAGCGGGGCATGTCGCCTCTGTCATTTATGCCCCAGCACCTCCTACAGCCTTCTGGTCCACCCATATCTGCTGTTCTCGGGCATCAGGGAAGGCTCCCTTGAATCCTTCCTGCTGTCCTGGGACCACCTGTTCTTGTTGCCTTCGTGTTTTTTCTTCACAGCACCTACGCTCCTTTTCCTGCCTGATACTTATGTTTTAAAATGTATTTAGCACAGGGCCTATAGCTGTCACTACACAGATTGGACTCGTAGTGATCCTCCTGATTTCAGCCGCCCAAGCACTGATAGTACAGGTGTGTGCCACCACCCCCAGTCGCAGTCACCCTCTCAGAGCACCCAGCGGGTGGGGCTGGCAGGGCAGGCTGGGGATCGAACCCCAGCCTCAGCGTCTGCCTAAGCAAGCACTTTTGTCTGCTGAGCTATCTGGCTGGCCCTGGTTTATTTTTAGAACCTTCCCCAGATTTAAGAAGTTCGTAGGAATCAGTTTCCTTCATTTTTTACTATAAATCTGTAATTAGTTGGTGTTATAACCTTTGACAACATTGTTGTTTAACTTATTAGGCTTATGCTTCAGTTGTCAAATTGAGCTTGGTTTATGTTTTTTCTTTTCTTTTTCCCTACATGGAATGTAGCTATATAGTATTGCCAGAAATACTTTAAGCTTTATAAATGTGAGAAGCTTCTTTCAAATTCTGTTAGTAGTTAAGTTAGTAATTATGCTATATTTAAGATTTGTATTTAGTAAGGTGCTATATATCTAAAAGCAGTAGAACCCAGGACCTAAATTCTTTTCTCGTGTGCTTTTGTAAGAGAAACGATTTGTGACAACCATTAGAACTAGGATAATTTTAAAAAGTGAGTCTTTAGCCATGATAAATAATTCAGAGTTACATTCCCTCTCCCTTTCTTCCCTTAAGTTATCTATTGCATGATTTTACTTTGTTGTTATCCTAACGAAAGGATAACATTTTGAAGATATTTCTCATAAATTTTACTTTTAAATCTGTATTTTGTCGTCATCCGTTGTATCATCTAGGAGATTGTTACATGTAGTAGGTTCTCCTTAAATATTGCTTCAGTGAATGAATTTCTTTTTACTACACTAAGTTAACAAAGAAAGTGACTTTGGATTTTCTTTTCTTTTTTTTTTTTTTGGATTTTCTTATTATTTGAAGAAAGGTGACTCTTGTGATGGTGGGGCTTGACAATGCTGGTAAAACGGCCACAGCTAAAGGAATCAAAGGAGGTAAGCTGGAAATATTTTTGTTCTCTTTGAACTTGTACATTTTTCTGAATTATCTACTTATCCATGTTCAGTTGCTTTCTTGTGTACTGCTTGAGGGCAGGCAATGTGCACTGCATCTCATTGGATACTTAATACATGACCAACATGTTTAAACTCTGGCCTCATGGTAATAGCCTACTATCATGTTTTGGATTTAATAGGATACCAAGTTTCCATGAGGGTTGATTATCTAGCAGGGATTATTACTGTGTTCTACAAAATAGGAAGAAAAAAAAATAATGTACTTATCCCTTAAGGATACTTACCTTGTACTTATGTTTTATTGACCAGAATTTAATCACATGGCTACTCCTATGTGAATGGAGGCATAGCTAGCATAACATCTCTTGATGCTGCCTTAAATATGATACTTAATTTTTAAAAATTATATTGAAGATAAGACTCTTTGTCATTAAATATCTTTCTGTCATATATACTAAATCTCCTTGGATATATATATATATATATATATATATATATATATATATATATATATGTAGTCGAGTGGTGTTAATTGAGACAGTAGAGCAGTGTCTAGGGTAGCGAGTTCGTTGGGCACTGAGAATGTATCATTAGCAAGAAGTCTTCAGTATAAACTGGGTGAAGAGCTTTCAGGTATTTGTTCCTGAAGACCAACGGCTGTGGTGGGAGAGCTTGCTTATTAAGAGCTGGAGAGCTGTTATTTACTACTACTTCACAACACTGAGTGTTAGAGAACATTGTGTAACACAAATTCTGTGTGACAGTGCTATAAGACTTCTCTTAAAATCTGCTCTTGCTGTATTCTAGGTAGTGTAAAATCTTGTAAAGTTCCACTCATTATCCAAGCCAGGAGTAAGAAGTGTCTTTCTCCAAAGAGCCAGTGTTTTAGGCTGTGGGGTCGGTTACTTTCTGAACTATCCAAGTCTCACCCTATAGTATGACAGCAGTCATACATGTGTCAGCAGATGAGATGAACTGTGTTGCAAAGATAGTTCATAAATGGGCACTACATTTGAATTGAATATAATTTCATGTGTGAGAACATATTTTCAGCCACTGAAAAACAGCAATGCATTCTTAGCTTGTGAGCCACCCCAGAGCAACAAAGCAGCTTGATCTGTAGCCATCACCCCATACCTGAAGTTCTTCCCTCTGGTTTGTTTGTTTGTTTGTTTGTTCATTTATTTATTTATTTATTTTCTTGTTTCAGAACTTTTGTTTGTTTGCTTATTTATTTTTATGGCCGGCTCAGCCTGCCCTGAGGGCGGGGCTGGCGCAGCATGTGGTGCCGCGGATCCAACTGCGTCCCTGCAGTCACCCAAGCTTTCCAGGCACTTTAGACCACTGAGCCATCCTGCCAGGCCCCCCTCTGTTTTTCTTGGAAAACCTTTCATTCAACAAATTGTGTGCTGTAGAATAGCCAGTGAGACGTTCTCACTTGTAGGTACACAGACCCTTCTGCCTGTCAGGCCCCTCCCTTAGCCGTGAGCTCCTTTTTCTGATTTTAGGACATGCTCAGTGTACTCCTTAAGAAGCTGAAAGTCAGGCCGCCTTCAACTTGGAGCTCTCCTGTGCTTGCTTGTTATTCTTTGTATCTGTGCTGTCGTCCAGCATTGACTGACTCCTTTAAACATTGCCTTTACATTTTTTAAAGGTTCCACAGATTTTTTTTTTAAAAATTTATTTGTATTGTCCCACCTTAATTGTTCTTATGTCTCTGTATTTTTGCTTTTGTAGTTCCTGGTTGTATTATCAGAGCAAATATGTGTATCTTTAGAGATTTATATTTGTCATAGTCTTCTCCTTTATGCAGTCTGTGTGCAACCAATTCCATGCCAGATGGTCCGATCGGCTATTTCCTCATTTTTGTCCTGCTCCTGCTTACATCTGCCATTTAATTGGATGTTTCGTTTTGTTTATCGCTCCACTTTTGCAAACTAAGTCCTCCAGGGCCGTTTAACCCACAGCCTTAGGGACCCCAGGCAGCCTCCTTACGCATCCCGCATCCCTCCCAGAGCCTTTGCTCTCACTCTGCTTTCTCTCTAGCCTGTCAGCCTGGTTTTTCTCTGTAGCTCCTAGTTTCTTTGGAGATACATCTGCCTCCGCTGTGAGTATGCTACTGTAGTTTAAACCCAGAGTCTTGGCATCTCCTGTCTGTACTGTCACTGTAGTGCCCGCCCGGTCTGGCCTGGCCTGCTCTTTCCGCTCTTATTTCTTTCTTTGTGGTAATGATTGAATTCAGCGCTTCAAGTGTTCTACCCCTGAAAAAAGGTCCCAACCTTTTTTATTTTTTTATTTCACAAACTAAGTTGCCAGGGCTGACCTGTAACTCAGGACCTTCCTGCCTTTAGGCTTGCGTGTGAGCTCACGGCCTGTGCGCTACCATTCCTCATGTAGCGACAGCTTCTTAATCTGGAAATAGCTTCTGTGTCCTGGACTTTCCTGTTGCACTATCCGCTTCTTCTTGGCTGAGTGATTGTACTCGTTGGGCCTGAAGTCAGCATGGTTCAATAAAGCTGCGGTTTATTTTCCTCTGGCAACAGCCAGGATGGGCTGTGTGGGCCTGGCACAGCCATCCATGACGATGGGGCTCAGCTCTTCCTCCTGGCCGCCAGCTGGGCTGCTGTGAGCGTTCGCCCACATGTGTGGTCACAGTGGGTCACTGTGGTGGGTGTTTGAGCTGGAAGAAGGGGAAAGGTTGAGGGGAGGCCATTCTCTGTTTATTGAGAACATCAGTCAAAAGCTGCTCTATCATTTTAATTCACACAGCACTGAGTAGAACTCACACCTGTCAGTTTGTTTTGCTCATGTCAACTAGCAAGAGCCAGATATGCATCTGTTTCCCCAGCTCTGCATTCTGGTACCTCACCAGTACTTAGTACCAGTTTAAAGTTTGCAGTAACAAGGCCAGGGAGATAGCTCCATGGCATAAGTGCCTGCCCAGAAGGTCCGGAGTTAGTACCCCAGTACGAAAATAAACATAAGATGAAATAAAAATTGGCGGTAGCTGGAGTACTTAGAGCATGGGAATTGGCAGGTGCTATTTATCAGTCCTCCCCACCGAATTCCTCCTTTTTTGTATTTATGCGTTTAATACAGGGTCACAGTATGCACCTCACACCCAGTGATCCTCCTGTTTTCAGCCTCCTCAGCACTGGGATTACAGTTGTGTGCCACCATGCCTGGAGGGGGTTCAAACCCTGGCCCCTGCACTTGTCTAAACAGATGCTTAGTCCACTGAGCTATTTCGCTGGCTCCTCACTCTACACCTCCTAATCAGCTGTTAACTGTGTAATATCATACTACTAGTTAGAGTCTCCTGTCATGGTTGCTAGCTGCCACTAAAGATGGGGATTGTAATCTAAGTATTCATGTTCTTGGAGGGATGAAAGGAAATCCAGGAATCTCTATTTAATAGCGCTTCCTAATAGAAGACTACTATTATTTTGAGTGTGAACTTTTTTTTTTTTTTTTTTTTTGGTGGGACCAGGGTTCAAACTCATGACCTTGCACTTGCCCAGCAGGCACTTGTGCCTTGGAGCTATCTCCCCAGCCCCAAGTGTGAACATTTTTGTGTGGTTTGGTCTCTAGGTTTGTTGGACATTAACAAGTCTTACTTATTTTCCCCAACTGACTAAGAAAACTATAAGATAAGATAGAAATTACTGATTATTGTGTTTCCTTCTTCTTCTGCTTCTCCTTCTACCTGTCCTTCTCTCCTTCTTTTCCTTATATTCCCCCTCTTCCTGCTCTGAAGCTTCTCTAGTTCAGAACTCAACGATGCCTTTTTACCTTCTTCCTCTTGAATTCCCTGACACCATCCCTTCCTAGCACTTTCACAGAACATGCAAATTTTGTTCTGTTTTCAATTTATCCTGTAGTAGGTGTACATTTTACTAAACAGTGTACATCAACAGAATTTTCTGTGGCGATGAGAATGGTGTATATTTGCCCTGTCTGGCAGGGTGAGCCACAAACCACTCTTGGCTTTTGAGCACTTGACATACCACTGGTACACCTGAGGAACAGCAGTATTAATTTTATCTCATCCTAATTCAGTTAAAATATAAAAGCCTCAC
This sequence comes from Myocastor coypus, assembly GCA_004027025.1. Lineage (NCBI taxonomy): Eukaryota > Metazoa > Chordata > Mammalia > Rodentia > Myocastoridae > Myocastor > Myocastor coypus. The sequence continues at coordinate 66,662 of PVJA010002159.1, read as the reverse complement.
GTGTGTTGGCTTCTGTTGTACCCCTGCAGTGCTGAACAGACTCGTAGAGTAACATTTATAGTACACTTGAAATTAGCAAGGGTGAAGAAGAGATAAAGTTGGAACTTTTTTCTGTAACTCATGAGGTTTTATTAATCTTTTTTTTTTATCTTTTATCTTTTTGAGACAGGGTCTCGCTATGCAGTTCAGCCTGGCCTTGAGCTCACTTTTGTAGCCCAGGCTGGTCTCGAACTTACACTGATGCTCCTGCCTCAGCCTCCCAAGTGCTGGGATTACAGATGTGTGCCACCACACTCAGCTCGATTTTATTAATCTTTAATGAGTTCTTCCTTTCTGTTCTTTATTTTCATACCTCTCTAGAAAGTAGTGCTCACTCACTTTCATTCAGCCTAAAGACTTTAGTAAGATAAATTTAATAGAGTGCTGCTTTAATCTCTTGAACCGGCCGATTTGTGCTGGATAACCTCAGCGGTACCGCCCCGTTCCCTGTGGTCAGCCCTCTCAGTCTGGCTTCAGCTGTGGTCGCCCTCTCCAGGCTTTGCCTCAGCCAGCGTTCAGATTGTCGCTCTGCCCTTCACTTTCCTATTTTTCTTCCTTAAGTGCTGCTCTGCCTGTGAAAGCCTACCTGGCTTTCAGCCCTGACGGCCATCTCCCTCAAGAAGTCTTTTGTGACCTCCAGGGATCTTTAACTCAGTCTCTTATGGTCTGTCACTGCTGCTTTTTGGCAGTTAGGCTCATGTGTACCTTCTTTATGTTGTCATCTGTGGAAATAGGTGCTCCTTTTTGAACTGCCCGAACATCCAAAGCATGTTCCTGTAGAAGTGAACGCTGCTCATTTATCTTGCAAACCACTCTGGAAATTGTCTGTATTCCAATTTTACCTTTAATTTGTCCAGTTAATAGAGGGTTGTTTTACTCTTTGTTACTTCTCCAATTTTTTTGATTCTTCTAAATTCTTTTTATTCTTCAAATGTTCATGCTTTTCTTTATAGTTCCACAGAAGTTGTTAATAGTCCTGGAATGGGCTGTGGTATTGAAGGATTGACATTTTTATGCTTGTAAATTGAAGGATAAATAGCCTAAAAGACAAGAGTTCATTCATTCATTAATAAGTACCCACTGTGTGTGAGGTGCTAGGATTATACCAGGATTGTTGTTGTTGTTTTTTCCAGAATCAGGGATTGAATTCAGGCCCTTGCCAGGCAAGCACTTATTCTACTGAGCTATCTCCCAACCCCCCCTACCCCTCCCTTGAGTGTTTGACAATATCTAGTGTCCATGAGTGGGTAGACATGGAGAGAGTGCCTGCGGCATAAGCATGTGGTAACTGTTCCACTCAGTACTAAATTATGATGGATAACAATTTTCATGACATCCAAGTTACAAAGCTAAATTAATGTTATTAACTTCATCTAAAGATTGTTTCTGTTGTGTCATTTGAAACAGAGCATCCTGAAGATGTAGCTCCCACGGTTGGATTTTCCAGAATTGACCTTAAACAAGGAAAGTTTGAGGTCACCATCTTTGACTTGGGAGGTGGAAAAAGAATTCGGGGGATTTGGAAGAATTACTACGCAGAGTCCTATGGGGTGATATTTGTTGTGGATTCCAGTGATGAAGAGAGAATGGAAGAGACAAAAGAGACGATGTCGGAAGTACTAAGACATCCCAGGATAGCAGGAAAGCCTGTGTTGGTGTAAGTAACATCTGAGCTGTTGTGACCCTAAAGTGGTGTGGGGTCATGGGACCCTCCACCCAGATTTCATAGGAAGTCCTTCAAAGCCAAGCAAGGAGGGTGGTGAGGCTGTAAGAACTAGCCACAGCTTCAGCACCCTACCAGGTGTTCTTTGCTTTAGTTGATGTTTCTCAAATCCCAAAACTGGTATACTCTTCTTATAACAATGAAACAATGTGAGAGTGTGCAAAGAGTAGAAGAGTACTCAGAACTTATTTTAGTAACCTTAATAACTTGGATAACTTTATCCTACCACTCAGCGTCTTGCAATGAATTTGGCTAGAAACAGCTTGAACACTTAATGCTTAAATGCTATGTTACCTTATAATTTCCTCCAGCAGATGGCGTAGTAGAGTAGTTAATCACATTTAAGCTCAGCTCCATCCCTCCTGAGTATGGGGCATAGATAAAGGCAACCAAATTGAGAATGACCTGAAGACCTACTAGGAGGCCCTAGGTCTTCGTTACTTTTCTCTTGTTGCTGGGACAAAATACCTGATACCCAAAGTTAAGGAGTAAAAGGTTTATTTAGCTCACAGTTTGTGGAGGTTTTAGTCCGTACTCAGCCAGCTTGAAGGCACAGTAGTACATGGTAGAGGGCAGCCTTTCATGGTGGTAGAAAACAGCAAAGAGCGAAGGGAAGGGCAGGGGTTGCGGCTGCTTGATAGCCTCTTTGCCCTCCTTACATTTGTATGCAGGTTATCTGCCCCAGGATGAGGGTAGCACTCATACCCATAATCCCAGGATTGGATCAAAAATCAACCACCAACTCTAGAAGCTACCTCACTGATTGCATGAGACTCTGCAGGGGTGGGGGAGTGGGTGAGGGGAACCCCAAGACCCTACCTTGTAGAGGTTGTTCTGACTGCCTGTCATGCTAGGCTAAAGACTAACCCTTGCCCACATTGAGCTTTGGAAGAAACTCAAGCACTGCAGTCATCTACCCCTGCCTGCTCTGGCCCACCACATCTTGTTTTAACCATCCGTAAGTACAGGAAAATAAGACTGCCAACAGCACTGCAGTCAGCAGTAATCCCAAAGTTGAAGCTTAACATTCACCTTATTTTCTGTTAAAAAAAAAAAAACACCAAGTACTACTGTTTTTAAATTAACTGTGAATTAAACTGAGTTTTGAGTTGTATTAAGTGTCTTATCCTATTGAATAGGAGCCATGGTGGCTCAGTGCAGTCAGAGGGCAGTTATTCTTTCTGTATCGCTTCTCTAGTCTCCAAAGCTGTCTCAGAGAGATAATAAATTATACTCCAATGAATCTTTTTTTTTTTTTTTTTCAATTGAGGGATTAAGATTCCCAGTATTTTTAATCAGAATAAGTCTGGAGTCCTATAGTCCAAGATATCTGTACAGGATAATAACGATTCTTCTGTGTAACACACTTGTATTGCTATTGCTTTTCTGTGGAGCTAAATTTTGTAAGTTAACTGTTGATCAAGTCTTCGATATGTACAGCAGGAGAATGAGAGCAAGGAGGAGGGAAGAAAGAGGGAGAAGAGATGGGAGGGAAAGGAGAGAACAGGGAGGGAAGGAGGGCTGGAGGGAGCGGGGAGCAAGAGAGACTGAGAGTTTTCACTCAAGGAAAACAGTGTAGCATCTTTGATGTGGTTTTACTAGTAGCTATGAGCAGTTTTTGTTCCCCCTGGCTGGGGTCTTTTCACCGTGAGTGGCCCTGGGATGTCACTGTCACACACATGAGTCTCAACATCCGTGCCTCCTTTCTCTGCAACAGGTTCTAGATGAAATGAATTCCAAATGCCAAAAATAACCTCAGCCTAAACGGAAGTGAGTGCCCACTAGAGGAGGAATGATAGAATAGCTAGCCTGTCATCCTTACGTTCTCAGTAAGGAATGTTGTGTCCAGCCTTGAATGCATTTTGACTCACCTTATTTCTCGACAGTATAGTATGAAAGTGCCAGTTTGCAGGGGTTTTTAAAAATTATATTATCTGTTATAAGTCCACAAGGAAAATTAACCAGCTTATGCATTATTCTAATACTGTCATTAGAAATGGAGTCAAATGTACTTTTATTAAGTATGACCTTTAAATAATAAGTAGGAGCATCTAGATCCATTTTTAGAATGTTGGGGACTTCTGAGTGTCTACCTATAGTGTAATCAGTTGGCTCTTGCAGGTTTCAGTATCTTGACTTACTGATTTCACTGTTGGAACCCATACTCACTAAATTTATAGGGGTTACTAACTTAAGGTTTATCTTCTTTCATTGCGACCTTAAATACTATCACTTTCCTTAATCTCATTTACCTAGTGCTGACCAACCTCACAACTTTCTCTCTGAATCCTTCTTTTAGCCTTTTATTTTATTTTATTTTATTTTATTTTATGGAAGGACCTACAGGGTGTTCAGGGTCTCACTACTAGATCAGACTTGTAGTGATCTGCCTGTTCACAGCCTCCCAAGAGCTGGGATTCCCACGCCCAGTCTCAATTGGTGTCTCAGCACAACCAGGGATTGAACTCCTGGCCCCTGTGCCTGCTTGCAGGCACTTTAGTCTGCTGAGCTGTCTGACCGGATCGTGTTAACCTCTAGAGGTGGAGTGTTCAGCTCCACTCGTAGCAGCTGTAGTTTATAGCAGAGCGCTTCCTCTAACTTTGAAGGTCAGTGAATTTCAGCATTGGAAACCTGCTGTTTCCTGTCCCTGCCTAACTCCAGCTCCTCACCACATTCTGTTCCACAACAAAATAAATCAACAACAAGAAACACAAACCTGATGGAGAGTGAGTCACAGTGAGTTGCCCTGGACTGCCTGCATCCGTCTAGGGCACCAGAGCGTTCCAGTGCAAGGCCAGGGGTGCTGATGTTTGTTTTCTGCAGGTTCTTTGGATCATTCTAGTGCACAGGAGAAATTGAGAACCACTGGGGTAGGAGAAAATGTGGGCTTCAGAGCCAGCCGGGCCCTAGGGAGGTGACTCATTCTGAGTTTTATGGGTCTAGTTGTAAATAAGAATGTTTATGTTTGTTGCATAAAATTCTGAATAATGCATTTGAAGCATCTACTGCAGTGCCGTCGTGCACCTGGGAGGATGGGTTTGTACGTTATTGTTGTTGACGGCGTGCTGTGTCCAGGTGCAGATGCATTGGACGAGCTGGTTTCAGAGTGAGTTTAAATTCCACAAAGCTTGTGAATGTGGAAACTCAGTGGCTCTAATGCTCATAAACAAGTTCTGTCATCTCATGCATACAGAACTGGTGGATTTCTGTATTGGGCTTGTAATTCTTTCAGGAGTACCTTTTCCCTTTCCAATTGTTATGTTAAAAAACTTTACTATTAAATATGGATGTAGAATACTACATAAAAATATTCATAGGTTAATAGTATTGTCTCAGGCTGGCGAGATGGCTCAGTGGTCTAAAGCGCCTGCTTAGGCAAGTGTAGGCAACCACAGGGACTGTGGTTCGATCCCTGGCACCACATACTGCCAACCCCACCCCAGGGCAGGCTGAACCAGCCATAATATAATAAGTAAGTAAGTAAGTAAGTAAGTAAATAAATAAATAAATAGTATTGTCTCTGTTCCGTAGGTTTCGATTATAGTAATTGGCTTAAAATACCACAATAAAATATCATGTATTATGTTGGTCTGTGATGAATCTGTGCTTGTCTTGATCTAGGAGGACTGTGTGCAGATATGACATGCTAACAAACTTTGAAGCTATCTGTGTGGTATTATATTAATGAATAGTGTTCAGTGTTCTCAGGTTTCATGATGAACCATTTGGGAACTATAATAAGCAGCACTAAAGCTCTGAATAAAATTTTAAGAGGAAAAGACATAATAGCTGTCATTATCGAGTTAGCTGTGGAGTTTGTCTTCTGTTTTAGATATAACTTTTCATAATGCTCTTTTAACGTTTGAAGCTGAGCTATGAGAAATATCTTTTCCCTTAGTAATTACTTTTTTAAAATTTAATTAATTTGTGTATTTGGTAAAGGTCTCGCTACACCGGGGTTTGTCGTGGTCCTCTTGGCTCAGCCTCCCTAGCACTGGGATTACGGGCATGTGCACCGCGCTGGTGTTCAGTGCTGGCACGGCATAACTCCTTGCTCTTGCCAGGCAGGCACTTAAGCCGCTGTACAATCTCCCCAGCCTTCCCTGGTAATTCTTTTTTTTTTTTTTTGCGGGACTGGGGTTCAAACTCACGACCTTGCACTTGCCAGGCAGGCACTTGCGCCACGGAGCCATCTCCCCAGCGGTAATTCTTGATAAATTGTGAGATTAGAAAGTCCTTCTTGTTTGTATTTTGTAAATCAACATTTTATCATAATGCCTGTGCGCACAGCATGCCCACACGTGTGGCAGACCGAGGCCTCTGCAGGAGCACTGTGCCCGTCCCCTTTGCTCCACAGCCTCAAGGACACCTACAGCACGCTGCGTGCCCTGTGCCACAGGCAGTCAGTTGACTGGTGGCCCTGGCCAGGCTTCCCTGAGTGTGTGAGGACGTGATTCTTCTGCTTTGTGGAAATAAAAACAGACACGAAGATGTTTTCCTGGTTTTGGCGCCACCTTTCCTCCACGGCCCGACTGTACTCCGAAACCTGGCCTTTCCTCCTTAGGAAATGCAGGGAGCACTTACGCCCCTACCCAGTGGTGGCTTCTCCATTGGTGCTGCCGATCCCAAGTCTTTGTAATTTGTAGATTCATTTTTCTCATATGAGGAGGGTCTCCCAATCATTGCAACCAGAAACCGCTCTCTTGCGCCTTTGAGTTTTGAGCCGTCCTTTTGCTCTGCCCCTCCCTCCAGCGATGGGCTTCTTTTCACGCCTCCTTCAGACTTCTCCGAAGAGTTGTTGTTACGTGTTCTGTTTCCCGTCGTACTCTTTCCTCAGCGTTCTGTACTGCACTTTCGTCCCTACAGTTCTGCGAAACTGCTACTTTTGCCCTTTTTTCCTGTCTTATTTAAAACATCATCATCCAGTCAACATCCTGTAGAGTTTACCTCTTAATCCCGAGTTAGTTGGATTTCTTCTAGCACTGCTGTATAGTATGTAGTGGTAAGAAGAGGATTTTTGTTTTGTTTTGTTTTTCATTTGTGTATGTGGTACAGGGTCTCGGTATGCAGCTTGGACTCGTACTGATTTTCCTGTTTTCAGCCTTCCCAGCACTGGGATTACAGGCATGCGCCACCACGCTGGGACTCCGCTGGCCAGCACATCACACCTTGAGACATGGTCACGCTGTAGAGTTCAGGTTGGCCTTGAACTCACCATAGAGCCTACCTGACTTCAAACTCATGGTGATGCCCCTCCCTGGTCTCGCAAGTGCTGGGATTACCAACATGCACCCCCATGACCAGTTTATTATCTGCCTTCTCCACTAAAACATGAACTTAACTATATCCTTATCCTGTAGTGCCTAAAATTATCCTTAGATGATGTCAAAGCATTAAAAAATACATAATCTTAGTTTTTATCTACCAAACCCCTTGATTTATTACCATATCCTAAGTGGCTCCAAATTCAAGAAAACACTGCCTGAGTTGATTCTTAGATCTCCAACTTAATTCAGCTACAAGTGACCACTTTAGTTCTCGGGTACATAGTTGACTTTTCCCAGGATCTGTTAATTACTGAGTTAACTTACCTATCTGAGGATGAAAGACTTAGTGTGCATTCTGATTTGTTTAGCTTTATTGTAGCATCTTTGTCATGGTATTTTGTGAGTCAGCTGTTACGGTTTTTGTCTAGTTGTACCTAGTTGTACCTGCCTCATGCTCTAGGGCACCTTCTGGAGTTTGTGACTAATTATTGATCCAATGCTGGGATTATGAGTGGGAGTGCTGTACCAGCCCTGGGCTGGGCCATCTGCATTACAATGTAGGAAGGGAAGCCGGCTTGATAGCTGCTGAAGCTGCTGCTCCTCCCTCTGCTCTTTGCTTTTTCCATGAACAGCTGCCCTCTGCCATGTTCACTCTGCCTTGAAACCAGCTGGGTATGGACTGAAACCTCCACTAACTCTGAGCTAAATAAACCTTTCCTTTTCTTCCTTAATTTTAAGTGTTTGATATTTTGTCCCGGCAATAAGAGAAACTGAGACACCAATGTTATATTATAGTACATATGCACAGAGTATGCCCATATGTGTGCCATACACAGACTCAGACCTTTGTAGGCACACTGTGCCCCTGTCCCATTTCCTCCAAGGTGTGGAAGACCACACCTTGGTTGCGCATTGCGCCTGTGAGCTGCACATCCTGTGTGAGCATGCAAGCAGGCAGACGATTGATTCAAGGCCTTGCTTTGTATATCTACCCAGCTATTCTCAAGTGAATGAATGGATTCCTGGGTAGTCATCGCTTCATTGAACATTCCTCTTGTTAAAGCACTGCAAGTTTGAGAACCCTGTGACAGAATTTACGACCTGATCAGAAGCTCAGCGTCACTCATCTCATTTTTCACATTTTGAAGATAGCCACGTTGTTTTTATTTTAATTAAATACAGATTTGTACGATGTCCCTGACTTGAAAAGTTTCTGCAATTCAAATGGGTAACAGAGGAGAAATTTATGCGTTAATTGATGCAATGTGTGTTAACAGCCATAAAATGAAGAAACACAATACGCATCCCTTAAATGTGGGAAATCCTTCCCTCTTCAACTGGAGCAGCTTCCTAACGAGCGTCTTCATTTTGAGCCACAGCATGGACAACACCAACAACACAGCGCCCTGCATGGGTTTCTTCTTCTGTATTTTACGGCGCGTCCAAATTGCTCTTTAGTATTGTTAACGTAATCTTTTGTACCGTTCACTATCATTTCAATATTATTGATGCTCTCTCCTTGTTCCTCGACCAGAACAGATATTTGAATGAAAAGATCCCTCAAATCCTTTATTTGGTTCTCCAAGTTAAGGAGCTCCTTGTGTCTCTGCTCAATTTCCCAGAGTTGTGCTTTTGTGATGTGGATTTCTGTAAGTAAGCTTCCGCTGAAGACTTCCCACTTGCCCTGATGGAGCATCTCCCGCACCTCTGCCTCAGGTACCTGTTTCCCGGCTACCTCAAGCTGCCGGAAAATAAATGTCTTGCACTTGTCCTGCTTCGCAGCTATCGTGTCGTTGTACATAAACATGGTTTGCTGAAAGTGACGCGCCATTGCAGCATGTTGAGACCTGAGGATCCTCGTGACCGCGGACGAGGGCCCGTTTTCAGCCTCCGACTTTTTGATTTCTTTGACTAACTCAACCAAACTTCTGTTAATGTGTTCTGCCTGGGTTTTTATCTCCTTTGCCGTGCTAGACTCTCTCTTAAGTAAACTAAACCTTCTCATTGAAGCCACCAGGCTTTTCTGATGCTGTCCAAATTTTTGAACATCATCTGTGAAGTTGTTAATGGTCTCTTGTAGTTTTTGGATCTCTTGGAGGTGTCTCTCGGCCACAGGCTCCCTTTCATAAATGACAGCTTGCTGCTCAAACACCCCGTGCTCCTCTGCTTCCGTGGTCAGCACGTGACTCTCTCTGGAGAGTTCGATTTCCTTTGTTCTCTGCTTTAGTTCTTGAAGTCGATCTTTCATCTTCCCTTTCCTGCTAAGAAGCAAAAATTACTATATTGAGCTAACAAAGTTGATGCTACAAGTTAGGTTGATTTAGCTGTTTTCCAGTAAAATTTACCTAGTATTTTGAAGACAAATTTTTCTTTTTAATTTCCTCACAATGAGCACTGAAATGAGGGAAATAATATATAATAATTTATAAATTTATTTAATGGTGCAATGACTTATTTAATTGCAGTAGCCAGAAAAGTACTGATGGTGAAACACTTTTTCCAAAATGAGTTCTTAGTGCAGTGATGCTATCTGTACCATGATTTTCCTTTTTCAGCTTTTCTTCAGTGCTGGGAGTTGAATACAGGGTACCTTACTAATGAACTATATTCCCTGGCTCTTCCTTACGTGTTATTTTCAGATAAGAGCTCCTCGAGTTCGCCAGCTGGGACTGCAACTTGTCATCCTCCTGCTTCAGCCTCCTCAACACTGTGAAATAATTTTTCTTTAAGGTTATTCTGGCCATATCAATTTTTAGGATCAATCCTCAGAATCAGAAAGTGCTCTGGTTTCTAAAGATACTTTCCCCAGTTAACAATGTGGACTCTGTTTTTTTTTTTGGTAGGACTGGGGTTTGAACTCATGACCGAGTACTTGCCAGACAGGTGCTGTAGCTATCTCCCTGGCCCCCCTAGTATGTGGACTCTGATACTAAAAATGAGACCCCTTGTGGGCTAAGTCTGTTAAAACATGACAACTTCTACATGAGACACTAAAGCAATATAAATAGTATTAAATTTGTTTTTTAAGACTTCTATATTAACATTGTTTGTTGCAGCTTTGATTTTTTTAAATCCATGGTTTGCGAAAATATATTCTTAGCTTGATTATGCTGACTTCTTATTTTTAACATTGTTTCATAAAGACACCTAGACTCTTACAACAAATGTATATCTATTTCTTTTTAGTAATATCTTTTTATTTTTTATTTATTTATTTTTGTGGGACCAGTGATTCAACTTAGGATCTTATACTTGCCAGGCAGGCACTTGTGCCCCTGAGCTATCTCCCTGGCCCCAGTAATACAGTAATATCTTTATAAGCATGAGAAATATATATATATATATATATATATATATATATATATATATATATAAAACCTTGTTTTGAAACTACTGATAATAGTGACATTATATCCTCTGCTTAAAGTTATTCATAATCAAATTGAGGTACCTAAGATATATATATATATATATATATATATATATATATATATGTATATGTGTGTATATATATATATATAAACTTAATAAAAAATAAAGATATATTACTAAAAAGAAATAGATATACATTTGTTGTAAGAGTCTAGATATCTTTGTGAAACAATGTTAAAAATAAGAAATAAGCATAATCAAGCTAAGAATATATTCACAAACCATGGATTTAAAACAATCAAAGCTGCAATAAACAATGTTAATATAGAAGTCACACATATATATGTATATATATATATATGTATATATATATATATATATATATATATATTAAATAAAATGTCTTTTTGTTTGCTTGTTTTTTTCTTCTTTATTTATTTATTATTTTTTATTGTGGCTGGCTCAGCCTGCCCTGGGGGTGGGGCTGGCACAGCATGTGGTGCCAGGGATTGAACTGCAGTCCCTGCCACCACCTAAGTGTTCCTAGGCAGGAGCTTTAGACCACTCAGCCATCCCACCAGCCCATGTTTTTTTCTTCTTGAGACAGGCTTTCACTGTGCAGTTATGCTGGCCTTGAGCCAACAACTGACTTTGTAGCCCAGGCTGGTCCTGAACTCATAACAGGACCTTTCTCAGCCTCCTGTGTGCTGGAGTTGCAGCCATGGGTCATCATTCCCAGCTGTTGTGCTATAATGATTTTAAAGCACATGATTTTGAAGCAGGTTTTGTGTCCAGAGCGGCGGTACGTGCGTAATCCCGGTATGAACCACCACAAAACTCTGGCAGGCTGACGTAGGATTGAAAATTCGAGCCTAGTTCAGCAGTGTAGCAGAGCCTTGCCTCAAGACTTAAAAGCAAATATAAACAGTAGTGTTTCTAATATTACACATTCGAGAACATTTGTTCTTGAGGAATTTTCATGCTGTAGGAAGTGGAATAATACAGAATTGCAGAGATAGAAGACAAGCTTAGTTCAGAAAAGGCCTATATGAGACAGTGAGTTGCGATGCTTAAATATCGAGGAGTCCGCCAGGAGTGGCAAGGGTGTCTATTACAGGTACCCACAATTGGGAGCCAAGGTGAGACAATGAGACCAACATACGTCCAAAACAAAATCAACTCCTTCATAGGTCAAGTAACAAGGAGATAACATCAAAAGAATGAAGTCAGAAAGGTAGGCACAAGCCAGATGCCACTGGTCTTGTGTACCAAGTCAAGAGTTTAGATTTGATTCTAGGTGCAATACAAGACAAAGGATGCATAGGGAATTGGTGTGCTTTATTTAAAAGATACTGTAGCTTGTGATATAAGAGATTGTTTACCTATGTGGGAATAATAATGCACAGGAGAGACTTGAGTGATAAAATGGAGATGGAACACATTGGAATGGTGTGGACGTTTCCCCCACCCCACGGTTTAGTTTTGGAGGCAGGAGAACTAGAACTTGATAGTTTTAATTCATCAGATATTAACCTGATACTAACACCACTATTTCTTGAAACAGATTAGAAAGCATTTCTGTTGGTTTTCCTCTTCACTGTTTGGCTCTTTATCACCACAGCTACCTACATTGCTTCTTTCTGACCTCTGAAGTTTGGAATGCTTCCAGTCTCTAAATTTTTGTTATGTTCCATCAGTTTGTGTTTGTTTGCTTGTTTTTGGTATTTGGTACAGGGACTTCAGGGTCTACAGGGTCTCACTATGTAGAGCAGACTCATGGTGATCCTCCCTCCTGTTTTCAGCCTCCCAAGCACTGAGAGTACAGGCTCATGTCACCATGCCCAGTCTCAGTTGCCACCTCAGCACGCCCTGGGGGCAGGGCCCACACAGCACCCCGGCCCCTGCACTCTGCCTAAGCAGATGTTAGTCTGCTGAGCTGTCTGGCCGGCCCTTGTTTCATCAGTTTTGAATCTCATGGCTTGCAGTAGTGCCCATTAGCTCAAATCCGCATCTCTGGTCTGTAGACTGCTCTTACAGCGCCTGTCCACTTGATATGAGCATTCCTTGCACCTGTCCAGTAAGTGCCTGCTCGATGTCTTGAGTTGCCCACACCAAGCCTGTCCTAGTCCTTTTTACTTCTTTCTTCATAGTATGTGAAAACTAAACAGGACCTCAGGGCCAAGCAAATAGCAAATCCTGTCAACCTCCGATTCCTACTACTTTTAAGTCCAGCCGCCTCTTCTTATCAGCCCAAGTCGTTATTTCCCACTTTTGTCACTATAGCATTTTCTTAGGTGCTCTCCATGTCTCTGTTTTGCCTGCTCCACCCTCTTGATCTTACCACAGACTTCAGAGTTAAAATATGAGCCGGACCATGTATGTCATCATTGTGCCTAAAATCCCTGTTTCATGTCACTTCACCAGGGAGAAGCCCACGCCTGCATGCTGTGTGTGACCACCCCTCACCACCTCCCGCTGTTTCCTCCCTGTGCTTCAGCTTGGCTGTTTCTGCAGTTTCCCACACAGACTCTAGGTCCCATCCAGACTTAGGAGCTTAAACTTAACAGTTTTCTTTTTCTGAAATGCTCTTCTCCTCAAAGTATGTGACTTAGCCCCAACTACTTCACCTCATGCTGGTATGTTGCCCTCTTAGTAAGACTGTCTTGGCCACCCTCTGTAGAACTCTTAACTCCCTTCTCAAGTTTCTGACCCTTCTCTGCACTTTTCACTATCTAACATACTGTGTGGTGTACTTATCTGAATCTATTGTGTACTTTCTTCTCCAAATAAAAGTCTCATTGGAACTTTATTTGTTCTGGTCTTCCCAGCAACCTTGGTTACTCTCATACTTACTGAATTCTCACCTTGCATTTTTGGCATTGTGTATTTACTTGAGCTCTTAAAATCAGCTTCTACAGTTTAAAGTGTGCTGTATATTCCTGTAAGAACTAAGTACAGTATTTCATAATGAAATTAAGATCTGAGTTTAAGTAAATTGGCCAAAGTGTTAGCTTGTGGTTGAATCTGAATGTTCACATGTTAGCTTGTGTTATACAATAGAGCCCTGAAGACGAATCGTGCACAATGAATCCTGAAAAGAAGCAGTTAGTTCAGTTAAGTGGTTCGGAAAAAAACTGATCTCAAACAATAAGAACTTGAAATCTGTTTTTAACAGAATTTCTCATAGATATTATAACTGTACTCAGACCTTTTCTACGAAGTTTCATTTCTGAGTACTGGTTACCAATGCAAGTGAGCTGCTCTGGTCTGCGGTGCACTTAGATTGTTTACTCTTCAAAAATGTAAGGCATGTCATGCAAGTAGCATGCAGTCTTCTTCCCACTGGTTTTGTGGAGTAAATAATGAAAAAGAAAGTTTAAGCAATTAAATTTGTACAACTAAGACTTATAAGCCTGAAAAGAATTACACTTGCTCCTTATTTTATTCTCTATGCTCCACTTGTAAGGAATAACTTTGGAATGAAATTAACTGAAGCTAGTAGTTATCTCAGACCTAAGTGAAAAACATAGTGTGATACTGAACTTGGAAAATTTGTGAAAGGCAGATTAGTTGTGGAAGCATTTAAGAAAGGTAATATGGATGTTACTACCGGTGTTGGGTGTTAGGAGAGTAGAGAAGACCTAGTTACCAATCCATATAATAGGCTTGGCTTTCAGAAATTTATTTAGCATTTTCCGTGCAAGTAGGAAATAAGACAAATAACGGGCAGTGCAGTGGGATGCCTGCTTGCTATTATGCATGGTCCCCATTCAGGTGAAAACAAGGTGATTTTGATGAGGAAAGAATTCCATGTTTAAACTCCAATTAAATGTACAGATTTTGTTTTTGGTATGGGGATCAAACTCCGGACCTTGTGCTTGCCAGGCAGGCACTTATACTGCTGAGTTATGTCCCTGGCCCATGTATAAGTTTGGTATTCTCCTTTATTATATTTTTTCCTCTTTTTAAACTCTACTCAGCAAGTTCATTTATAAGTTATAAACATACGTCATGCAAGTAGCAACTTGAAATGATTAATAGTCCTTAATGGTAAAATTCGAATTTCATGAAAGATAAATTGAAAAATAATTTTAACTTTGTAAATTTAACTTGTAGGAATTCCTTATGAATTTTTTTTTTTTTTTTTTTTTTTTTTTTTTTTTTTTTTTTTTTTTTTTTTTTTTTTTTTTTTTTTTTTTTTTGTTTTGTTTTGGTGGAACCAGGGATCGAACTCAGGACCTTCCTTACACTTGCCAGGCAGGCACTTGTGCCCCTGAGCTATCTCCCCAGCCCACTTCCTTATGAATTTTAAATATTTATGAAAATTTCTGTCCAACTCCGTTTTACCAGTCAAGATGTGCTCGGTGGTGGCCTAGAATAGCCAGCTCCCAAGTCGTGCAGGCTGAAGAGTGCAACATTTCCTGCTCCTACTTCATGCGCACGGTGGATTTCCAGGGGCTCTTGGTCATGTGGAGACGTAAGCCCACTGTTCTGAATGTTCACACCAGTGAGGAAGCAGGCTGGAGAGCCTGGCCTAGCATTCAGTGGCTATGTCTTGAAGTAGGTGACCCATGTCACTTTCCTTGTGTCCTCAACCAACTCAGGTACTTGTCCTCCCTGCTCCATGAAGCAGAGGAGAACCTGGCCTTTTCTAAAGCTGGTGAACTTTCTAGTTTGATTATAGAAGTCCTTGGAGGATAATCAGTTTTCTAATCTTTTGTTTCCTCATGGAGAAACTGAGAACCACAAGATATCAGTGTCTTGTATAGAGTTATGGTGAGCCTAAGGGAGAAGAAGGCAGACTGCAAGCTTCGAGGCCTGCAGATCTCCTGGAATGTACGTAAAGACACATACAGACATAGGGAAGTAACTGTAGAGACTTCTCCTGTTGCAGCTTTGTAAAATCGTGAGCAGTAGTGACTTACTGTACACTAGTGATGAGGACCCATCTCTCCAGTGAGAGGGAATTTGATGTCAAAGTCACTTACGTTCGAGATAGGCCTTAAATAGCTCCCTGCTGTTTTTTTTTTATTTGGTTTAGTGTTATTTATCACATCCTCGTTATATGCTTTTTCTGGTATTACCATATTGATTTTGAAAATAGATTATTTCCCGCAGTATTTAAGCTCCTATGTTACACTTACCTTTTATTACCTTTTTCAAAAAATATTTTTTTTCAATTTAATAACCAGATACTTTTTTAAAAAAAATTAACTAATTAATTTTTTGTCATTTTGAGACAGGATCTCGCTGTGCAGTTCAGGCTGACCTTGAGCTCACTTTTTTAGTCCAGGTTGGTCTCAAACTCACACTGATCCTCCTGCCTCAGCCTCCCAAGTGCTGGGATTACAGGAGTGTGCCACCACACCCAGCCTCCTAGATACAGTTTAAAAAGTCAAATAATTTAAAGCTTATAAATATATAATTTCGTGTGTGTGTGTGTGTCTGTGTGTGTGTGTGACCCCTAATTACTCTACCGTCTCCATTTCGAGTTTTCTTCTCAAGTCATTTTCTGCTCCTTCACTATATGTTGCTGTTAAGCTCCCTATGTGTGGATAACTTGCTTATTTGGTTTTCCTTCTTCATTTTTATATACTGTATTAAATTTGTGCTCTAAAAGATGTGGATTTAAATTTCTTTTGTTCTCTTTTCACTTCAGTATAGTTGGGTAACAGTCAATATTCAATGTTTATATGATTATAGCTACCCAAATGTTACTTACATCTGAGTCATAGACAGTATTGTGGTTATAATTTCTTTTTCGAATAAATTTTCCATTGCTTTTATGTCCTTTCAGTGAAAGGAAATAGAGAATATATTTTTGTTTTATCAAAACTTGTTTGTGGCTTTTTTACACACATATACAGGAAGTATGCAGAACACAAATAGCTTGGTGATTTAACAAAGTGAACACATGGATAGCATACAGGTCAAGAAACATTGAATTTTTAAGTTTTTCTTCAAATTGTTGATTACTTCCGTTTTTCATTTGCTTAATTTTGTATATATGTATCACTAAATCACTCCTTTATGTATTTAGTACAGGGTCTCTCTACACAGATTGGACTTGTAATGATCATCTTGTTTTCAGCCTCCCGAGTGCTGGGAATACAGGCACGTGCCACCATGCCCAGTTTCAGTTGCTGTCTCAGCATGCCCTGGGGGTGGCATGTGGTGCTGGAGATTGAAGCCTGGTCCCTGCATCTGCCTAAGCAGTCTCTAAATCATTTTAAAACTAACCAAACAAAATGTCTTCTTGATAAATGTAAATATAGCTGATGTTTTTAATTCTTCTTCTTCCTCCTCCTCTTCCTTCCTCTTCCTCTTCCTCTTCCTCTTCCTCTTCCTCTCTTAGTTTGTTTGTGACAAGGTTTCTGCTATTTAGTTCTGGTTAGCCTTGAGCTTACTTTGTAACCCAGGCTGGTCTAGAACTCAGAAAGACTCTCCTGCCTCAGCCGCCCAATGTGCTGGGATTACAGGCTTGCACTGTTGCGCATGGCTTTTGTTAACTTTTTAAAATTATTATTAGTACTTTTAATAAGAAATAACAGTGGGAAAGTTTCAAAACACATTACTAGTACAGCCATAATAATTAATACAATGCATATTATTGTCTTTATAGTAGTTATTCAGAGTACAGGATGCAGACAAGATAATTTTTTCTAATCACTGTTGGTACAAGTATCTTTTCTGATTGAACTAAGAGAAAGTAGCTATATGTATAGTCCAATATTCTATAATCATAGTGGGTTATCAGCAGAACTGGCAATGTTGGAAGCTGTTGATTAAGCGTTTTACAGCTCAGCATGCTAATCTAGCTTCACTTTGTATGCCTCTTGGTAAAACTTTTGTGCTGTGTGGTTAAGGGCAAGTTAAAGCGAGACCTGTATAACAGAACATGGAACTTTGGTGTCTGACAAGGTCAGTCAGATCCCCTCAGGATTTACCTTGAAACCATGTACAGTGCTTTATAGAATGCCTCTTTCCTGGAATCCGCTATGTGACCTATAGTTTATCATATGTCTTTGTAATAACTGGTTTCTCATCACTTTTGGCTGAGGCCCTTTATTTAACAATGTACGGTACCTTCTTTTTGAAGTGTTAATGACCTGCATTTCTGATAAGTTTTTATTCTTTGTTTATGCCTCACTAATATGTTTCCTGGGGATATAATTATCACTTGGAAAGAACATTCTCATAAAAATTTGCAAGTTTTACTGTATCATCTCCCATTCTCTTTTCCTCTTAAATCTGCTCTGCACTCCTTGGTATTTTATAGATCTGTTTTTGTGTCCCCTTTTCATGAAACTCTTGGCCTTTCCTCTGCATTCCTGTGTCTTGAAGCTTCACAGCAGTGTGACCTGGGGTAGTTTTTTTTTTTTTTTTTTTTTTTTTTTTTTTTTTTTTTGTCTTTTTGAGACAGGGTCTCGCTATGCAGTTGAGGCTGGTCTTGAGCTCACTGTTGTAGCCCAGGCTGGTCTCGAACTCGCACCAATCCTCCTGCCTCAGCCTCCCCTGAGTGCTGGGATTACAGGCGTGTGCCACCACGCCCGGCTCTGGGGTAGTTTTTTATTTACTTATTTTTCTCAATATCTACTGGGTGTTTTTAATCTGCAAACTCATATATTTTAAGTTTTTTATAGTTTAGTTTTAATTCCTGTTCTTCATTTTGTCTATGAGTGTGTTCCCTTTTCATGTCTGCTACCTGAAAGTTTCCCTTCTGTATTATTTTATTTTATTTTTTTCTGGAACTGGGATTTGAACTCAGGTCCTTGAACATACCTGGAAAGCACTTATTCTACTGAGCTATCTCCCCAGCCCCTGTTTCCCTTCTTTAAAGTTCAATGAAATAGGGTGAAAAATCTGTCTTTTACTTAAGGTTATATCCAAGGAAATATTTCTACATCTGTGCATCTCAGTTAAGTAATAGTTGAGTACCTTTGTAGCATTCACATAATTCAGAATGTCCCTTCGATGTAGAAACAGACCTAATGCAGGCATTCAGGTGTACCTACATGCTGAATTTAGATAGCATTTTCTAAGAACTTTAGAGTCATAACTGTTTACACAATTATTTCTAGTTTACTTGATCTTATATCGTCAACTCAATTAGAATGTTAGACAAAGTGAACCATTCAAGCATATTAAAATTTGAAAATGGAAAGAGACATAAACATGAAGTCTGTATTTGTGAAATTATTTAATTCCTTTGGGGAAATTGGTGAGATCTGTATTTTATGCAATCTTTTCTGTACTTTAAATTTTTTGTAATAGTAAGATAATTTTTATTATGACTCATACTTTTTAAACTTTCAATTACTGAATTCAGGTAACTTGCACATAAATTATTATATTAAAAGTGCATAGCCTTAAAGCAGCATATTCTAGGTATTACATGGTCAGCTTTCAAATTTATTGGTAAAATATCTGAATGAAGCCGGGCGTGGTGGCTCATGCCTGTAATCCCAGCACTCGGGAGGCTGAGGCAGGAGGATTGGTGCGAGTTCGAGACCAGCCTGGGTTACAAAAGTGAGCTCAGGACCAGCCTGAACTGCATAGCGAGACCCTGTCTCAAAAAGACAAAAAAAAAAAAAAAAAAAAATATCTGAATGAAACACTATTATATTTCAAATGGTGTACATGTTAAATCCTAATATAGTAGCATTTATGAGATAAAAAATATCTGACCTACTTTAGATTGCATTTAAGTGACACTGACTTAAACATTATATTGATTTAGCATTTGGAAAATTTTGGTAAATTTTATAATTTAGGTACTTTCAATATACTAATTGAAACATTACAAAGGGGGCTGAATATTTTGATAATTCATGTTGGTCGTTTTGCAACAAGATTATTTTCTAATTTTCCTTCCAACTAGTTTTAGAAAATTCTGATAAGTAGCAATAGAAATTAATTAAAACTGAATGAAATTAGCTCAACTTAAAGATTATACGTATATGTGTATTTTACTCATGACCACATTTCCTGATATTTCCAAAATAATAAATCTCGTTTTAAATGGTTAAAAAAAATATTTCTTCTAAAATCTTGGCCATTTTTGTCAGGTATATGTGTGACCAGGACAGTCACCTGTGGCCCTGTCCAAGTCTGAACAAGATAGTGGATTTGACTATTTATTGAGCCACAGCATAGCAAGATTTTTCTAAGGATGTCTCACATTAAGAAGTAGAAAAAGATAGTTTATTTACCTTTCTGTCCTGTTCCTTTTGTTGTTTTTCCACTGCGTGTTGGAGTCCTGCCTCTGAGAGAAAATCTGAGTATCATTTACTGTAATGTTTGATCAAATTAGTAAATCTCTTTTGTAGGTCACAGACTAATTTCTGTATGGTTCTCATGTAGTTAATTAAAAGCCAAATAAGGTGGAGATAAAGCTGTACTTTTTGCTGTTAATATCAACTGAGAAGAACAAATTGCTCACTTCACACCCTGAGAATCTGGTTCTGCCAGTTACACACCTGTTCTTTAGATTAAAGGAGGCTTTTCATTGGAGCTGATTTGGTAACAGGAAGTCCTTGTTAAACTGCCCACGTAGCTATTTGCACAGATAGATGTAAATGCAGCCCTAGAGTACTTGTGAAATAATTCTCAAAAACCCTTGTAGTTAAGTAAAGGTTACTTTCTTTTGATGTCAAAACCTTGCAAAAATACAGAACAGGTATAAATTGTAGCAGAGAGAGAAAGAAACACGGCATAAGGCTTTTGCTCCATCTACTTTAAGACAATTTGAGCTCTAGCCTATTTTAAGAAGTCCCACAAGGACCTAGCTCTTGACAATCAGAATTTCAGGAGTAGAACAGCCAGAAAACAGTTTCTGTTTATAATCTTCCACCCTACTTTTCTTTTTAATATACTGCTATTTTTTACCTTAAAGTAAATTTTTTATATAGTTTTTACTAAAGTTGTCCAATTTTTCAGGAATGTGTGACTAGAGCAGCCACTGGTGGCCGTTAAGCTGTTTGCTGTGCTGCTATAATTCAGTATTAATATTTCCAGGACAAAGTATTTGTAAGAAAGTTGTGTGTGAAAATTGCTCTCATCCCACTACCTTTCTAAACCCATCCCTTTTTTCTACCTCAATTGTTGTCAGAGGGCAGGAGCAGGAGCGTTGTTACAGTGGCTAGCAAAATAACCTTTGAAATTATTCTTTGACTCACAAGCTACACTTCGTGGAATCTGTTCCCCTAAAAGAAGTGAGTCCATAGCACTCGTAAGTACAAAGAAAACACTAGAAATACAGAAGTCTTTCAGTATAGAAGTGGCTTAAAAAAATGACAAAATATCCACCCAGTAGGTTTTGCAATTGTGCAGCACAATGAAGATGTATTTTTCCTGTTTCAGAATGTATTCTTCCATTAAAAAACGCATGCTGCAAAAGAAGTTAATGCAGCATAGTAGTAGCTGTATGTGGAGATAGGTAACACTAAAATGTGTTGTGCCCCAGTGAACTCTGTAGTGTCCCCGTTGAGGGTTGAGGTTTCCCTCAGGGGCAAGTACTGCTTCTCCTATACACTTCCTCAAAATGCTATCTTCCCTACATATTTGTTAATATTTTCTAAAACTAGTATTTTCCAAAAATATGGAGGTGAAATAAAAACTAGTAAAATAATTACCTAGGGATGGGAAACAATAAAGAGAGGGTGAGGGTAGAGATGTGCGTTGCCTCTTTCCCATTCTGCCTGGCTTCTGTAGTTTTGAATTTGGAACCACGCAACTGTTTTAAAACTTCAGTCTTAAAAGTAAAGCTTTGAAAAAGCAAATGCACCCTGAGACAGATGAACATAGTGCTGTGTGTAGGTAGTGGCCTCGCGTATTTATTGTCTGTGTTTTCCTGGGCACCAAACCTAGGGTCCTACGTGGGCCGAGCAGGCACCCCAGCACTGCAGCTACCTCCCCACCCC
The DNA here is from genome assembly GCA_004027025.1 of Myocastor coypus. Classification (NCBI taxonomy): domain Eukaryota; kingdom Metazoa; phylum Chordata; class Mammalia; order Rodentia; family Myocastoridae; genus Myocastor; species Myocastor coypus. The sequence continues at coordinate 45,339 of PVJA010002159.1, read as the reverse complement.
CTCAAGTAATTTTAAATCTCAGTATTTGGTGCGTTACCATGGGATATATCCTTGAAAAATAATCACTCACATATCTTACCTGCATTTAATCAGTCATATTTTAGTAACGAGACTGATATCATTTAGTTGAAACATGTATAAAACAGGATAGAGCAATTGGTTAATGTCAGTGTTATTAAAATAGCTTTCAAGCTGGGCGTGGTGGCGCATGCCTGTAATCCCAGCACTCAGGAGGCTGAGGCAGGAGGATCGGTGCGAGTTCGAGACCAGCTTGGGCTACAAAAGTGAGCTCAAGGCCAGCCTGAACAGCGCAGTGAGACCCTGTCTCAAAAAGACAAAAAAAAAAAAAAAAAAGCTTTCATAAGGAGAGATGCAAATGTAATCCAAGAAGGTGAATAAGAACTTGCTAATATTTGAGTGAATAAGAACTTGCTAATATTTGAGTTGACATAGGAAAAATCAACATGAAGACGTGAATTAGTTTTTCCTTTTCTTAGAAAAGAAATGCATAAAGAACCCTTTCCCTAGCTGCGTGCTTTGAAAGGATGGGGAAGCAGCAGCAAGCCAGTAGCTGTGAGTGCATTAGCATCCACAGGTGACTTAGAAAGTTCCAGGTCCCACTGAAATGACCCAGACTCATAGGGAAGTAGGTAATTTGAGGTCTTAAACTTTGCTTCACATTAGAAAGCAAAGAAATTATCAACAGTTACTGGAATTGCACAATAAAGGAGCCCAGAGCTCCCCTGCAGAGTCCTGCAAGCCCAGACAGGGCTGTGAGGACAGTCACGGCAGTAAGTGGGGCTGCATCAGACAGATTTGAGAAAACCAGCTTGTCATCGTGTCCCCATAAAGGAAGACTTCTAAAGAATGATAAAGCAACTTTTACAAATGGAGTGTAGCTTGAACACCAGTTAATTATTATGAAAATTAGAGAATAATGCCACAGGATCAAAAGTTTATCTTAACTGTGACTTGTTTTTAACTAAGTTACCTAGTAGTTGTTGGAAGTTAATTTTTTTTCTTTTTACAGAAAACTGCTATTAAATGCAGAAGAAATATGGAACAGGTTTTTATTTTGTAAAGTTATAAAATAGCCGGATTAATCAAACTTCATCAATTACTGTTAAAATCAATGTGAAAGATTAAGTGGACTGCACTGACTCAAATTCATTGATTAATCTTTATAGCACTAAAATCTGATATATAAAAATGATGGTTGAAATCTTCTAATTACCAGCAACCTAATTAATTATCTTGCCAAATTATTTCAGCCTGAGATAACCTAGCCTTCATGTGTAATTACCAACGATAGCAAATACAGGATATGTACATTTATGATATCATAAAGAAGGCTTGTGTCTAGTTGTTCCCTCAAAGCCTCGTGCAGTCCCGAGGCTGCTTCTGGAGCTTGTCATTGATTCTTGGTGCAATGCTGGGACTATGGGTGTGAGTGCCCTAGGGCAGGTTCCCTGCTTTGCAATGTGAGGAGTGGGGAGAGGCTGGCTGGCTGCCTGAGCTGCTGCCACTCCGGGTGCTGTCTGCTCTTTGCCACTGCCCTGAATTGCTGCTGTCTGCCCTGTGCCACTCTGCCTCGGAGCCAGCTGAGTATGCACGGAAACCTCCACTGCCCGTGAGCTAAATAAACCTTTCCTTCTGTCATTTTGGGTATTGAGTATTTTGTCCCAGCGATGAGAGAAGAGTAACCGAGACAGCCAAATCCTCAGTGTGGGAAATTCTACCAGAAAGTGATTTTTTTTTTTTTTTTTTTTTTTTTTTTAAGTAAATGCTATGGGAGAAGAAGAGATATTGTTGGAGCTGGGAGAGGGTGGGTGTTACAGACTTTAAAAGGTTTAGGAATGAGAAATGGCAATGTACATTTGGTTTGGATCTGATTATGAACGCAATATTTGTACAATGATATTAAGGAATATTATGTACATTAAATAATATTAAAGGCTTTATTAATTTTATGTGTGATAATGTGGGCATGTTTTATAATTTTTAAATTTTTTGGTGCAAAGGTGCATAGATTGGCAAGAATTGCACAGTATTGATGATATTTAAAGACATGTGACAGTGGTTCATTAGATTTACCTTTGTGTATATTTATTGGAAACTAGATTTTTGCCCAAAACAATGACAGGCCCTGACCACGGACAGTGTCAAAAGGGATTGGTTCCAGCATACTTCATAAATACCAATACAAAGCTATTCAAGTTCTTCATGTAAAATAAGATTTTTATATAACATGTGCACATCTGTATACTTTAAATTACCTTAATGCAGTATGCTACAGATTTGTTACGTGGTTTTGTATTCAAGGAGTAATGACAACAAGAAAATACGGTCAGTACCGTGTTGTTTTTATTCGAAAACTTCCTATCTGAAGTTGGTTGAATTTTTTTATTCACAATCCACTGTATAGTCCGCTGTTATTTTATGAAATAAAATTACTTCATTAAATATTTGATCTCTGCTATCAAACAGGCAAGTATTGGTGGCTCATGACAATCGCTATCATCTAGAAGTTATCTGGTTTTGTTTGACTCCCTAGTTTGCACCTAAATGAGTGTGTGTGCATGTGAGCTGCACACGAAGTGCATGTGCTTAATGTGTAGTTTTAGGCCAAGCAAACTAGAAGTAGCCCAAGAACATAGTAAATTACATGTTTATGTGGACACATTCACACATTAGAATTGTAGGTGAGTCCAATTATAGAGTGAATAATTGACATTTAAAATGATAGGGCATGTATTTTAATAAGATAATTGTAGAAAATGACATTTATATTATGATACAATTTAGTTCAGGCTGCCCTTGAGCTCACTTTGTAGCCTAGGCTGGTCTCGAACTTGCGGTGATCCTCATGCCTCAACCTCCCGAGTGCTAGGATTACAGACGTGTGAGACCAGGTCTGGCTCCATGGTACAATTTACTTTCAGGGCATCATATATACTTGAGGGCCATGGAAATCAGGCCATTTCCCCACCTTGGTTGTTTCTTCTTTGGGGGCCATTGGGCTGTTGTTTGTGCTTTCTTGACACTTTGTTTTGCTTTTCTAGGCCAGTTCTTATGAACTTTATTTTACCAATTATTAATAATCATAATACCATAATGCTTTCTAAATCTACTTCTATCATCAGAGTTGAAACTGTTGTATAGAGGAACATGATGAAAAGTAATAGGAAACAGATCTTTTGCAGGTGGGAAGGGGCCAAGAGGTGGAGAGAGGGGGAAGTTAGGCAAGAGAGGAAACAAAAAGAAGACAGGTTAAGCTCAATGCCAAAAGGAGTGCTTTCTGTTACTTATGGACATGGTGCTGAGGATTGAATCCAGGGCCTGGGGCAGGCTGGGCAAGTGCTGTACCTCTGAGCTGTGGCTCCTGCCCCATTCCACGACCAATGAAACCATTCATTAAAACATATCTTTAAGGTGTTTGCTGATTACTATAACAAAACCACTTTATTCTGTTTACCTGTTTTTATTTTTTAGGTTGGCAAATAAACAGGATAAAGAAGGAGCTTTAGGAGAAGCTGATGTGATCGAATGTCTGTCTTTAGAAAGACTGGTCAATGAGCACAAGTGCCTGTGTCAGATCGTAAGCACTGTTTTCTTTCCTGCTTTTTATAAATATGTTTGGTTTTTATAAAGGTAAGAAGTGGTTAAAGAATAATTACATAGGAAATCGTAGTCTTACTATTTGTTTGTTATTAGTTCTATTATGATGTCTTTTCTATTTAATCATTACTGATTTCAGAGTTTTGAAATTGCTTTTTGTAAAGTACATATATCAAAGTGCTATGTTGTAAGTTTTTTTAAATAAAAAGTACAAATATAAGACACTCAGAAATTCATAATGAATTTTGAAAGTTATATCAGTGGGATTGTTATATAATCTTAAGAAAGATGGATGGATTTAATTATTGTATTTTTGTAAAATTATTACTAGGTTATGAATTATAGAGGTTTACTGGTATAAATTCATTGAATAAGAAATTTATTTTATTATATTAAAATTTACTAATATTCTTAACAAATAGGTATATTTTTCTCATAGCAGTACTATTTTGACCTCTAATAAAAGGCTTTAAAATGGTAACTCATAGCTATCAACTTCCTATGTCATAGTGAGTCTTGTAGCTCATAGATTCTGTGTAAAATTATTCAATTTCTAATAGTAGTGAGATATGCGCTCTTAAGTTAAGGAAGCAAGTGCTTCATATAAATATTTAAAATGGTCTACTTTTGATTTGCCAGTAATTATACTTACTGGCTTCTGAGTGTAGATTTGTATGGAGATTTTAGTTTTAACTACTTTGAACCAAACAAACATCTGTTTTAGGAACCTTGTTCGGCAGTCTTGGGGTATGGAAAGAAAATTGACAAGTCTATTAAAAAGGGCCTTTACTGGCTACTACATATCATTGCAAGAGACTTCGATATCCTAAATGAAAGGATCCAGAAGGACACGAGCGAACAGCGCGCACTGGAGGAACAGGAGAAGCGAGAAAGAGCGGAGCGAGTGCGGAAATTGCGAGAAGAAAGGTGGGCAGGCCTATCGTGTGCCAAAGTCCACTTGAAGAGCAGAAACACATAGTAGGGTTGTGAATATCTTGCTATTTTTGTTTACTCAGTCTGCCTGTCCTACTCAGTTCTGTCTCCTTTTGTATAGAGGAGGGTACTAAATAAGTTGCCTGCATTAAGGATCTGGATTCTACCAGTTCAGGCGGTAGATGACCTTTCCTGGCATGTTCATGAGTTAAGTATACTCCTTATGCAGTCATTATTTCCCAGGGTTTCGAAATTTGATCCCTTATGTTTCAGGGCAGCGGTTCTCAGTGTGCAGAGAGGTTGGGGCCTTCTGGGGAGCCCATGGGAATATCTGAAAGCATCTTTAATTGTTCAGCTGGGAGCAGTGGAAGCCAGTACTGATCCCCAGTGTGTAGAGGCCAGAGGCCAGGGCGCTGCTAAGCCTTTTGCTGTGTGCAGGGCAGTCTCCTCTATAGAGAATTCTAGGGCTCAAAGCTACAAAAGCACAGACACTAAGAAGCCTGCCTTCAGACTTAGCCAAGATAGCAGGTAAGAGGATAAAGGGCTAAATAACCAAGAAAAATCTGATCTTCAGTACTAATTTTTTTTTTTTGTTTGTTTTTGTTTTGTTTTGTTTTGTTTTTTTGAGACAAGGTCTCGCTATGCAGTTTAGGCTGGCCTTGAGCTCACAGTTGTAGCTCAGGCTGGTCTCGAACTCACACTGATCCTCCTGCCTCAGCCTCCTGAGTGCTGGGATTACAGGCTTGCGCCACCACGCCTGGTTTAATTTTGTCTGAAAGTAGACAAAATTATATCATTCAATGATTAAGATGTATATTTTAAGTTATTATTCTTTTTAAATTTATGTATTTGGTCCAGGGTCTCACTGTCAGCTTGCATTTATAGTGACCCTCTCATTTTCAGCCTCCCCATCACTGGGATTCCAGGTGCGCAGCACTGTGCCCAGGCCCAGTGGCCTGCTCAGCGTGCCCAGGGGAAGCATGTGGTGCCAGGGATCGCGCCTGGGTCCCTGCCCTTGCCTAAGCAGGTGCTAAGTCTGCTGAACTATCCCCAGCCCTTCTTATCATCAAAATACAGTGTGAGAAGGAAAACAAATTCATCTGACTATGCTTTCGAAGATTGCATAAATTCTAGTTTAGAATCATTTGTAATTCTAATATTACAAGAAAGTTTTATGATTTAAGCATAAGTTGAGTTTAATGGGGAAGAGGGAGGAAAAATGAAAGATATTTTTAAATGAGTTCCTGTAAGATCCAGAGTTGCCTTCCATCAACCTAGGCAGTATTGGCTTTTCATATCATTTAATATAGCTGCAGCCCCAGAAGCAGAACTCCTACTCCTGAGCTTTTATGAGGCGCCCTTAGGTTGTGGAGGTGGTCCTCTGACAGTGTTGTTGTTTTAATTGAGAGAATGCCTTGAAGGAAAGAAGTATTAGTAAAAATGCCTCTAGATTGTGGGCGTGTCCTCTTCCAGCTCTTTCAGAAGCTGCCAGGGTGTGGATTTACTCCATGTGACAGTCTGTGGTCCTATTTCCTAATGTGTATTTTCATGATGTGAGTGAGGCCTATTGCAAGCAGTCATGTAGCACCACTCTTCCCTGAAAACTCTTTTACATTTTCTCCATGAAAAAATGAAAAATATGGGGCTGTGTGTCGTCAGTGGTGGAAACTATGGCATGGGCAAGGCAGAGAGGAGAGAGTGAGGGGGAGAGACAGGAAGGGAGGGAGGGACAAATCAATTTGGATTCAAGGCATTTAATGTGAGCCATTTTAAGAAAGCGTTGAGCTGGCCTGTGTTACGGCAGACGCCTCTAGTACTCTGCTCCTCTCCCCTTTTCTCCTTACCTTGGCGGTTGTGGCCCAAGACTTTCCTCTTTAGCTGACTGTAATTAAAAATAAATTGGTACTTTGAGAGGACAGATTATAGCAATTAGAAAACAATCTTTTTACTTTACTAAATTTAATCTAATTGGTCCTTACAGTCATTTCTAATTTTTTTTTTAACAAACTAAAAAATACAGTTTTGGTATTAACATCAAACCAAATACCACTATTTTGCTTAAAATAGTGTGTTAATACTGCATACCTGAAGTTGTTGCTAGTAAATGAGTATGTAGATAACAGTGACTCTTCTGTCTTATTTATGAGTCCCATCACGTATTTTGCCTTCTTTGATCCCTGAAGCGACTCAGTGAGGCATGTTTTCCACACTTAAGGGGAAGCTGAGGCTTAGTGATCTATCCCAAGGTTCTAGGCATAGTAAATTGTGCATTTCTGAACTTTGCCTTCCCAGAGTCCATGTGAATGTATCTCAGTTTATCCTTGACACTCACTTTTCTGCCTTTGGCTACTTGTTTTAGTAACTTACTGTTCATGCGTCTGTCAGCATTAACTATAAATCACAGAACTCAGGAATGATTCAGTAGTAACAATTATGCAAATATTTAACCTGAATTATATAGGGCAACTTATTTTTATAACTTCGCATGCTACTGTGTTAAGCAGCAGTTGTTTTCTGCCTATTCAAATAGGATACACATCTGGACAAAATATTTCATTTTACGGTACTACCTTATCATATACTTCTGTAGAATACAATAAACCAATAGATGTCACAGTTTTCCTTGTTCTGTGAATAAGAAACATATTTGTGCATAAATAAAAGCAGAGGTTGAGCTAAAACAATGTGTCCAAGTTGCAGTAACAATGACAATTTTTTTTGTAATGTAGGGAAACAGTACCCTCGATTCTGGGGTGATTTATAGCTTGACAGCTATATCCCTGTGAAAACTGCTGTGTAGCATTATCGCTAAGGAGTTACTGGCTGGGGTGAGGGTGAAAGGCCAGTCTGCACTGACAGGGAGTTCACGACCGGCCTGTGAAGGGTAAAACGAGAAGGCTGTTTTTCTGTGTATGATTAATTTAAATAAATATTTGAAGTAGGTAGAGTGATTAAAAAAAAAAAAAGACCAGCCTATATTACACAAAACCTTGTCGCCAAGAGACTAAACAATGAAGACGTCATTCTTAAGAGTTGTTGTTTTGTCAGAACTTTTTCTTTTTGATTCACATGACTAATGTTTGTTTTTGTGGTTGTGAGTTGGTGTTCTTGAGACAGGGTCCCTCTGTGTAGTTCAGCCTGGCCTTGTGCTCATGATGACAGTGCGATGACCTGCGTGTGCCACCATGCCCAGTGTCGAATGACTACCATTAAGTTAGCGTAGAGGCCCATTACTGGCATAAGCGTTTTTCAAATCCTCCATATATTTTTTTCTTTTCCGTATTTAGGACAGCGTCTGCAGGGTCTCCCTATGAAGGCTGGGCTCATAGTGATTTTCCTGTTTTCAGCCTCCCAAGTGCTGGGATTACAGGCATGTGATGGCCAGTCTCCCTTGCTGTCTCAGCACGCCCAGGAGTGGCACTGGGACTGGGCTGGGGCTGGGGCTAGGGCTGGGGCTGGGGCTGGGACTGGGGTCCAACCCCGGCTGCCGCACTCTGCCTAAGCAGGCGCTTTGGTCGCTGAGCTATCAGTCCAGCCCCACTCTCCGTAATTAAAAGCTGTGGCAATATGTTTAAGTTATTAAGTTTAAACATCCTTAAGCCTACTGCAAATTGGTTTATTGAACATAATTTAGCACTTTGTACAAAACAGATCTCTGTTTTGCCCATCAAATAATAGAGAACAGAGAGAACGAGAGCAAGCGGATCCGGGGAGAAGCAGCGGTCTGGATGAGCAGGACGCGAGACCAGTGACTGCTGATCCTTTCCAGCCAATTGCGTCCGTAATCATGGAGGTAGGAGTTGGTGGCAGATGGGATTTTTTTCATTATTAAATTTTGAAGTTGCTGTTGGGAAAGGAGGTGAAGGGAGGAAGAAGGGAGAGGGCAAGCTGTCAGCTTCCCAGCACGGTGACAGAGCCCCAGAGTGTCCCATGGCAGGGAAAGGCAGGCTTTGTCTTCCGGTTTCAGCCCACGGATGCCTGATTCCTGCGTCCTGGTCCTGGCACAATATTGGAGATTGTGGCAGGGCACAGAGGGGCAGAGCTGCTCGCATTGTGGTGGCCGGGCCCAAGAGGAGGTGGAGGGGGGCCAGAGGTCCTGGCACGGACCCTCCCTGGCCCCGCTGCGATGGTGCCCGGCTCCACCTGGGGGGCTCGCTGCTCCACCTGGGAGTCTCCCACCTCCCCGCAGCCCAACGGCCCGTGTAATCAAAGCCAGTTGATGCTGTGAGCCCCACCTTCAGTGCAGGGAGCCTTGTGCGTGAGGCTGGGGACCCAAGTGTAACAGAGGAAATACAGTTATTTCTTTAAATAATAAAATTGAAGGTGAGAATGATTAAATGCTTATTTAATTATTTTCCCCTTCAAATTGTACTTTGGGGGGCTGGAGATATAAAGCAGCTGCCTCGCATGCATACAGAATAAATAAATAAATAATTAAAAAATGAAAATTAATTTTAAATTATACTGACGGTGTGAAAAAATACAACTTCAAAATAAATTAGGATGAAGATAAATGTTGAATGTTGTAGCAGTTTCAGTTGCTGTTTTAATAAAGTTTTCTTTGTCCTTTTTCATATAGTCATATATCTTACTTACATTTTTTCTCCAGTATTGCTGTTACAACTCCTTACAATAACATTCAGGTGCTTGTGCAGGGAGCACAGGAACCATTTCTCATTTTCCAAAGATACTTAAGAATGTTCCAAACTGCAGTAATTTTTCTTATATCGGAATGTAGGACATTTAATTTTGATCATCACAAGTTTTAACAAGATTATATTTTAATTATGAAGAAGTCAAGGAGCCAGGCCTGTGTGCATGCATGCGAGTGTCTTTATTTTGTCTTCCGCTGGACCCCAGGCTTGCGCTGGCTTCCTGTCCTCTAGTCGCTCTCGGCAGCTGGGGCTCCTTTGAGGCAGGGCACCCTGCCGCTCCCATCTTCTCAGACCTCACTGGGGACACAGGCGCGCTGTCCTGCCTGTGCGTCCTCTGCTCCTCTTCGCATCTGTTTCCTTCCATACTCGCCCTCGTTTCTTCCTCAGGGCTGCTGTTGAGGGAGCCACCTCCATGGGTATAACGATGCTAAGATAATTTTGATATTGCTTTATTCTTCAAAATAACTGATACCATGGGATGTTTAGTGTTAAGTTGTTCAACTACCTGAAGATTCACTAAATCTTTTGTTAACCATTTCCTGTTTCCTCACTCTCTTTTTTTAAACACATCTGCTCCAGGGTCTCACTGTGCAGCTTGGACTCAGAGATCCTCTTGTTTTCATCATATCCAGCACTGGAATTAACACATGTGCCACCACGCCAGTCTTGATGGTCGAGTAGCATGTGGTTCTGGGATTCGAACCTTGGTCCCTGCACTTGCCTAAGCAGGCACTTAGTCCCCTGAGCTATCTCACCAGTTCTCCATTTCCTCTAAATATGTGCTTTTCTGAATAAAGCCATCTTAATAGCATGAAGCATTGTCTCCATACTATCTAATGTTGTCAAGTTTTATTTCACATGAGAGAAATCAAACTGCTTTTTGGTTATTACTCTTACATGTGTAAGAAAGTTGGCTTTGTGAATGAGCCAGTTACTCTGTAGTACTGCCATGTATAAAGCTTTCTGAGAAAGCCCTAGTGCTTCTCAGCATTGTGTGTTTCACAGCATAAGGAAGAGAATGATACTGATAAAGGTCTATAAGTGGGGCTGGCAAGGTAGCTCAGTGGTCAAAAACACCACATGCTACACCAGTCCCATCCCCAGGGCAGGCTGAACTGGCTGTAATACAAAAAAAAAAAATAAATAAAATAATCTACAAGTGAATTAGAATTATGGCAGAGTGCAGTTTAAAATCATGATAATTTTAAGAAGATGGTCATGAAGTAATGAAATTATCTGTATCTCTTCAGTATGCAGATGTATTTTCACCAGATTTCTTCAGTATGTTTTCATTGCTCACGGTACCTATCGTTCTCTTGATTTTTGCCATAACTATTAAACATAGTAAGGTATTATGAAGAATTGGTCCTAGAAAAAGTCCATCCATGGAATAGATAGTAATAAATCTGTATATGAGTATTTATCCAGAGAACGAACTCAGGACCTTACGTTCACAGAGAGGCACTTAGGCTGCTGAGCTAGCTCACATATATGTGAGCATTTAATATAAAGTAAAGGTAATGGATCAAACAGTAATAAACATTTACATGAAATGTTACATATGAACATTTAATATAAAATAGAGGTACCCTTTCAAAAAAAAATATTGGAACTGAATCACCATTTGGAGAAATATAAAAGTCATTGCTAGTCAAACCACAAGTATCAAAGGCTTAAATATCTATATTTGAAAAACAGTCTTAAAAAATGCTAGTAGATAATGTAGGTATGACCAATGCTGGGGGCTTGTGGTCTACCTCAGTTGTATAACTGCCTGCTGGGGCAAACGCTGTGAGGCTCGGGGGACCACGGTTGGATCCCCGGCTCCACAAGCCACACCAGACCTAGCCTTAAGGCAGCCTAAGCCAGCCAAAAAAATCCTTCTTGAAGTTTTTGAATATAAGTTTCTTGATTTTGACACAGAGTGAAATATATAACTGACCTGTAATTCTTTCTTCATTTTTATTTTAGACAGTTGTATTATTTTCATTTAGGTTTGTAAATAATTTTTTACAATGTGCAGTCTATTATTAATCTCATATTATGTATTCATTTCAGACCTATTTCTGTAAAATTCACTGTCTACATATTTAAAAAAAAACAAATAGAGGATGAAAGCTGTCAAAAATAAACCATAGATTATACAGTGGGAAAAGAGCATATTATATTTAATATTAAAAGCAATGTTTTGCAGAGTTAAAAGGCCAATATTAAAGCAATGCAAGCCCTAGTGCAAAATAAGATAGAGGATGCATAAATGGCAGTAACTATGTGATTAGTCCTCTTGCTAGGTGGGTTGGTGAGAAAAGAAGCCTTATAGATTACTGTGATAGGAAATAGAGGCGCAAACTGAGAAGCACAGATGGTTTGCTAAGGGAAATAGCAACAAGTGTATTTAATAATTGATCTTCCCTCGTGATGTAAGTTTTTCAGTTAAATTAAAATAACACTACATTAAACATTTACTAATTTACCAGAGTTATCAAAGGTTCATGATGACGTGCAACATTGAATTGATATAGGCAAGAGCAGAGACCAGGCTGCCGTCTCCATCCTGCATGTCGCGCTGGCCTCACCCTGGGATATGCTAAGCTGATGGTTGAGCCCAGGCACGGTGGCCCACGCCTGTAATCCCAGCACTGGGATGGCTGAGACGAGAGAATCACTACGAGTCTGAGCTGCGTAGTGAGACCATGTACAAAATACATTTAAAAAAAGAAAATAAATTGTTTTAAAGAAATACAGTTCTCCTAACTTTTTGCCTGAGATACATGTTTGTTTATTTTTTTTCAAGAAGAGAAGTGTGTGACAATATGTCACATTTTAAATTGCGCTAACTCCACTGATTCATCACTTTACTGTTAGGAATTTAATTTTAAAAATTTAAGAGAATAATTTATTTCTTATAGTACCGGGAAGATTCTAAATCAGAATTCTTTATTGTGGAGGAATTAGTATAACAAACTATAAACATTTCAAATAGTAATAATATAAATGCTGAAAATAATAACAGCCAGCACTTATTTTCTATATAGAAAAAAAAACCATCTGAGTACTTCATATATTCATTGGTATGAAAAGAATTTTAAATTCTCTTCTGTTTAGGCAAATGTGTATATAGCAGCAGTCCCACAGTCATGTGTGTTGATGGCGAGAAGCACCTCCTACTGATCACACCTTAGTGGTGCTCATCTCTAGGTTGTGAAGTTACTGGTGATACTTGTTTTCTTTCCTTAGACTTTTTGTATTTACTGAACATCTAATACATGTTTTAATAATAAATTCAGCAAATCACTTTAATGGAAATTCGCAGTGCATTTGAAATCCCACAGTATCTGACATCACAAGTATTATTTTTGTTTGTTGTGATTTTTTGAGACAGGGTCTCGCTGTGTAGTCCAAGCTGGTCTTGAACCCACTTTTAGCCAGTCTGGCCTCAGACTCACGGTGATCTTCTGCTTCAGCTTCTTTTGAATTCTGGGATTATAAGCGTGCACCACCACACTTGGTGGTATTAGGCAGACGATGTTAAAGTGACATTAGATGTTGGATATAACCATTGTGTGGTATAATAAGAGATGATATATTTCATTTTTGGTAGAATGAAAAGAAACTTGAAAAAGAGAAAAAGAAACAAATGATGGAGAAAGACGGTGATATTTGTCCCCTGCATCAGAAGCTGGAACATGACCAAGTAGAAACACAAAGTGAGATTAGCAACAATAGCCAAAAAAACAATGAATTGGAAGTAGTAGAAAATTACAAGGAGGCACTGACGCAGCAGCTGGAGGATGAAGAGGAGACCGACCAGCGATCTTCCGAGTCAGGTGACAGTGTGCGTGTGGTGTGCAGAGGTGGCTTCAGTCGTTTCTCATGTTTGTTTTCACAAAACTGTGATTTGTTTAGTCTTCAAATGCAGTATTTACCTTGCTTTTTCTTAGCATCCTTAGTTACTCATTAGCCAGTTTTCTCTAAATGCATTTTTGCATGTCGACTTAACATGTGGTCCTTTATACCTTCACAAAATTCAGCAGAGTCAATTTTAAAAGATTGAGAATACAGTCTACTTCCTAGGATTTCTTGGAACTTACTTAACATTTTAAGCCTTTGTTAACTGTTTTGATGCTAAAGCTTTCTCTGTTGGTCGTTTCTGTAAGATTTAAACACCATAAAACCATTTTAAAAATCTGGTCAGGGCTATGGTGCAGCTCGGTGGTAGAGCTTGTGCCTTGCTGTACGAGGTCCTCGCTTGTCACCAAACCCACACACCTGTGCATGGATGCATGGACACACAGATACAGGCATGGAAGGTGTATTCAATAGTCATTTTCCTTCGATTATAAAATTTTAATTTCAAGTCAGTTAACTGCTGATGTGACTTCCCAGGCGTTCTGACGTCCTGGGTGACAGCTTGTGTTTGGAATCAGAGCCCGGGAGAGGCTCCATTTGCTAGACACACGTTAAGTGCTGTCCCAGCAGCTCCCAGCCTTCTTAGCGCCAGGTGCAGTTCTGTGGAAGGCGGACTCTTCCTTGCACGGGGAGTGTGTGTGGACGTGGTGGGTGGGGGTGGTTCAGCCAGTGCTTGTGCTATATTTTTGTGTTACTGCACTATAGCACATAGTGAAATGATTATGCAGCTCCCAGTCGTGCTGCATCACGGGAGCCCAGAGCTCGTGTTCTTGTACCTGGACAGCCCTGAGTAGCGTGAGGGCCAGAGTGACACCTGCAGTGTATTGCTTCTGTCTAGTCCACGTCATTGTCCCTTTTCGGCTGCTGTTCCTGCAGGAAAGCCTGCTTCCTGAAGACAGGATGTTGGAACTGCGTGTGCTTTTCCAGTGCTTCAGGATACTTCACCTTGACAGTAATGCAGAATGTGTGGAGATTTGTGGTTTCTCCAACACACATTTTCTGTCCTTCAGTACTGGGATGGAGCCTGGCACCCCAACAGGCGTGGCAAGCGTTCCACGGCTGAGCCATGGCTCAGACACACGGAGGTTTCCATCGCTTTCAGACTCGAGCAGATGATTCTTTTCTAGCACAAAGCCACTGCCTGTGGCTTATTCAGAAATGAGTTGCACACGTATTCGGCGTTCAGGGGTATTTTTTGGTTAGGAAGTGATACACAGACTCTTGAAAGGCAAGGGAGGTGCTCATTTCCCAGCTGGAGCAAGGAAGGCCCGAGCTCAGTCTCTTTCAGAAATCTGCTAATGTGTGAGTCATATTGCCAGTCCTAGTGCTCACTCAGTACCCTCCCAGTCCCCGGGGCCTTAAATGCAGGCACTTACCTGCCCAGTGGAACACACTTGCCGTTCTCCCCCGAGTGAGAGACCGAGTTCCTTGAGCAGGTTCGGTATGTCACACGAGCAGGAGGAGTTGTGGCCCATTTGTTACCCCTGCAGTGTGCTCCGCTGATTACGGTTTTTCTAAAAGATAGCCCCGGAGTGGCTTTCATATCCTGGAAATTCTGGCCAGGGCTCCACCTTCGAAAGCCACCTCCCTTCTCTGTATGAGAGAAGACCAAATGCTCCACAGGCCTCTTCACCGCGCTGCGGGAGTGTGTGGCTGCTGGCCAAAGCCGTGGTGTCGCGTGGCTACAGAAGAGACACGTGTTCATGCTCACCCTCCCCCAAGTGGCGCAGTAATTCTAATAGTTGTGCCTCAGAGCCCTCTGGTATGTCGTCGGATGGTGTAGTTGTGATGCTCGCTGGAGGAGGCATGTGTACCATCTTGGGGCACTAGCTTATGCCAAAGGCTTATGACAAGCGTCCTTAGCATAAGATAGGACCAACTTTTGCCAGCACTAAAAAGCTTCTTGCTTTATGCAATGTGGTTAACTGCTAAGACAGGCGCTTTTTGTGCAGAGACTTTACGAAGAGACGGTCTTCAATAGTTGCCTTTTTTCTTCATCTTCATGGTTTTTCTTTCTTTTGCAATACTACAAAGGTTTGTCTTTTAACTCACAATTTCCATGTGGCAAACAAGTTTTGAAGGTTTCATGACTTTGTTGGATAATTTGAATCAACTCAAAAGGATCCTTCATAACTTAAGTAGAACTCTTGGTGTTTTCTCTTAAATATAGCTTTCTTATTTGTGGCAGCTTTAGTGTCTGCTGCTGCCTCACTCATTATCACAGGATTTCCTTCCTTCCTTCCTTCCTTCCTTCCCTCCTTCCGTCCTTCCTTCTGTCCTTCCTTCCCTCTTTCTCTCTTTCCCTGTACCCCTTACCCCTTACCCCTTACCCCTTTCCTTTCCTCCTTTTGGAGACAAGTTCTGCCTGAGTAGTTCAGGCCAGCCTTGAACTCACTGTGTAGCCCAGGCTGGCCTCAGACCCAGGCAGCCTTCTGCCTCAGCTCCCCAGGCGCTAGGATTACAGGCACGTGCCACCACACTCACTATCTTGCCCACTTTGCAACAAAGCTGTCCAGCTTTTGGCTCAACTTGCTTTGTGCACTTAGTAAAACTGCAGCTGGGACATTGTGTGGGTGGGAAAGTGCCCTAAATAGAAGTGGTCAGTGCAATAATGGGCAGGCCTCATGCAGACTAAATACCTGTCAGATTCTAACGTAATGCCTGCATTTAGGTCCAGGGTATCATTGAAATACATCAATTTACTAAAGCGTCTGCAGCTTAGTTGTCACTTGCCACTCCCAGTAGGGTGATGGTGATTTTGTAGGAACCTGCAGCAGTGGATTTATCGTGGTCTCTGTGCAGTCCAGCTTTTCTTTTAGTGTTTATCTGTATTCGCAGTTGCTGCCCAGTGCTAGCATGACCTCCTCAGCTCTCCGCAGGTCCTCAGGCACAGCTGCTCATAAGGCAGGCCCAGCCTAGGTCCCTGGCACATGCAGTTTACAGTAGGCTTCGAGCTCAGGAATCATGTATCTACCCACTGATCGGAAGCAAGGCAGAGCCAGCGGGCAACACAGGGGATGGGAGCAGCTATGCCCAGTGGGGGCTGTAGGCCTTCCTGATATTCGCATCCTGGCCTGCGGCCCAGGTAGGCATCCCTGTACCACAATGTTGTTAAGACTTAGTTTTTTGTCTCTAAGATGGCGTGAGTATCATATTTTTCATAGGGCTCTTAAGGTCACATGTAACTACAATGTTTCTTCCAGAGAGGTAGGGCCCAGTAATTATTTACTTGGCATTCTTACCTAGTGAAAAGGCTCCCTTGTATGCAAGAAATTTTTCAAGTGTGCTTGTGTTCATGAAAATAAGTTCTGAATCCCTGAGTTTAAGTTGTGCTGAACAACATTTTTTTTTAAAACTCGGGATTGAACTCAGGCTCTTGTGCTTGCAAAAAACATTTTTGAAGTTATTTTTGTTAGATAAGAAGTTAAGGTAAGTTAAGATAGCCATTTTAATACCCCTATAACTTTATATCAGCAGAGTTAAAAAGAAAGCAGCCTTAAGATAGCGGTCTCTGGTTTATAAAAGGATGGTAACCTAACACATTCTGAAAAAGAAAAAGATTCAGCACAGAATGTTAAAATATGGCATAGGCCTCCAGAAGCAAAGCTTACTGTTACTATTACTCTAAAACATGAGTGTGTGAGCTTAATATCATTATCTTTCTGAATATCAAACATCTTAGACTTAACTTGGAATTGGTAATTGATGTTCTAATAAATCTCCATGGAATGTGATAAAAGCAGTTACACATTGTTACACAGATAGTTAGAAATATAAGCATGTACCAAGTTTTAGCCTGTCTATCCTTTGGCGTTTTTCCTAGTCTCTTACTCTCATTTAATACCCTTTTTTTGTTTTCTTGTAAACCAACCATTTACTTGAGAGAGAGTATAACAGTAACTGAAATGACATTGGAAGCAGCACACATCTAAAAGACAAATGACAGGCATTCCAAGCATACTTTTAGTGCTGTATATTGCTATCATCAGTGCAAAAACCTTTTGCCTTTTCTTGGGACCATTGTCTAATTCATCTTCTGCATAGAAGTGCATAGTTTTGCTCCTGCTATGTTTCCTCTCTTTTCTGCTTCCAGTCACTTTGCTGTTTAATCCTTAAGTCTTTGATCCCCATTCAGATGTGTTATGCCTCTCCATTTTTATTTCTTCTTTTGAGTTCTTACACTACAGAGACTATACAATATAAATTTACAGACCAAAAATTAGAGAAAAAGAAGCACTATAAGGATAGCCAGTATTTTGGCCCTAGCCCTTCAAGGTCAGTGAGGACTCAGGACAGAATAGAACCTGTGCTGTAACATCCTATAACTCAGTGGTTTCCCAAATTTTCTGTTCAAGGATATTAAGGGACCACAGAGGAAAGGGATTGAAGGTATATAGTGTGCCTAAGGAGAGTCACCTGGAGAGAAAACATTTTCTTGGGCTTTCACAGAGAGCAAACTCGTTAAGCAATGGCCGTGACTCATCCAGATGGTTTACACTGACAACAGTTCTACAAAGCACTGTACATGGTTCCAAAATAAATCCTGAGGGGATTTGACTGACCTTGGGAGATACAAAAACTACATGTTTTTATATACAGGTCTCTCTTTAACTTGCCCTTAATTACCCAGCAGAAAAGTTTAAACATGACACATAAAACGTAAAGGTAGTTTAGTATGGTGAGCTGTAAAAGGCTCAGATCAACAGCTTCCGATATTGCTGGGTTTGCCAGTAACACACTGCAGTTATGGAACATTTGACTATGTATACAACTACCCTCTCTTAGGTGAAAGAGAAGAAATCTATTGTGCTAATAGCCATTAGAAAATTTATCATGTCTATAGCCTTGCTCTGTATAACTACAACAAGCACAACAATATGTATTGTATTAATTATTGGGAATGTACTACTAACATGTTTTGAAATTGTCACATTTTAATTTCTTATTAAAAGTAATTTAAAAATATGACATAGGGAAATCTGTGATAGACATTAATCACAGCGATGGCATTCTGTCGTACACTTTAAAGCATGTCTCCAGGTTCATTATGCAACTCATTGTTAGGGTATTCAACATAGCAGTCCTGGGTCATATTGTATGCTATCTATCTATTGATCAATTGATCGCCTGATCACCAGGAACTTAGAGGTATTGAATAATTTAAGGTCATTTGTTTCATTTGGAGAGGGGCTGAGAACAGGCTCACATGGAATGTTCCAAGATCTGTGCTCTTCAGCCACCCTGATCTTCTCTGCTGATCCTAAAATCCGACATGGTTCTGGAGCCCTCCTTTCATCTGCCCAGCTAGAAGCTCCACCTTTAATTGGGAAGATCGCTCTGTTTCTACTTAGAGTGAGATGTCTCACATGACATGAACTGGCTTAGGAAAATAAGTTGTTTCTAAATATATTTGCATTTTTACTACTTTGCAGGCTTCATAGATACTGACTTTTATGCTACTTTAACTTCTGTTTTAGACAGTAGTTTTTATATATCTGTATATATAATGTATTACCTATAAATATAAAGCTAGCCATTAGTTTTTTACGTCTTTGTTTTTGTAGTGGGAATTGAACTCAGGACCTCACACTTGCCAAGCAAGCCCTGTGCTGCTGAGCTATATCCCTGTCACCATAAGTTAGCCATTAGGTAAAATTTCTTTCTGAGTAGTTTCTATTGTACTAATACCAGTATTCTCATTTTAGTTTGTGCTTCCTATTTTAGAAGTTCACTTTTCCCTACAGATACAGTGTTTTCTATTATAGATGTTTCCTCTTCCCCAGTGGTGTTAAAGTCCATGTTGCTATGATTTTAGATAATAGTAGAAAGAAAACTAAGAAACTAAGAATGAAAAGGAGCCACCGGGTAGAGCCACTTAACACAAAGGATTCTGCACCCAAGAGTGCATCGCCACCCCTGCCGCCCCCTCCTGGTGAGTATGTGGATGTACTAAGTTTTAAAAGGCTACTTTGAATAATAGAGAAAAGAAATTGCATGTCTTATTGTATATTCATTATCTTTTAAATTTAAGAGAACCACTAACTTTTACTACATGAAAAATTTGTCAGCATGAGTATCAACTTTTATAATATAAATGAAAACATAAAATTGTTAGGGAAGCCTTTCCCAGTGGTTGCCAGAATGTGTTCAACTTCAGCTTGGAATATCAATACCCAGTCTGCTAAAAGGAATTCACGTTTATTGGATGGATGGCTGATGGTAGCTTTTGACATTCTGGGCCTTTCCTTCTGAGAGTCGCCCACATGTCTGGGTTTTCCCAGTGTGTGTCTAACTCACTTCCTGTTGCACTGACTGAATCGAGTAGTGCAGGTAAAGGAGTGGGTCACAGCTGTGCAGTGATTGTGACTTTTCAGCATTAAGCATAGCATGTCACCTACTATCAGTAGATAGACACCTGTTGACTACCTCACCATGCTTTTAGTGTCTTTGTAGCTCAACTGCAAGGCCTTGGCAGTAATATTTTGCTTTAGGACTCTTTTAACAGGATTCTATTTAATAAAAGCATTTCTTTTGGCCCCTGGTACAGGTTAGAATAATAGGCTGTACTGAAGATGGAGGTGAAGGGGCTTGTATTTTTACTTGAAGGTGAATAAAAATGTAAAGTAGATGTTAGCAGCCTTGGCAGTCCCTACATGTTGAAATAAAACCCATTTAAAAGGAACTGTGACTGTTCAGTGTTGTATCATTCAGTAAGCTTGAATTAACTCTGAATGCTACATATACTTCCTGTCAGGGGAGAGATCCCGTCCACCATCCTGAGGAGACATATGTTTAACAGTATATTACATGTTTTTCTTTTTCTTTAGTTGGCTGGGGAACCCCCAAAGTCACTAGACTTCCAAAACTTGAGCCTCTTGGTGAAACACGTCATAATGGTAATGCAAAAGGATTCATTTTCAAACATCGTCTGTACCTATTACATCCGCCTTTGTTTACTTCATAACTTAAATCTAATTTATTTTTGGAACGCTTTTAAATCCATTGTCATTATTTTTTATTTTATTCATTTTAATTTTTTCTCAATATATTCTGCATCTATATAATTTGATTTTTATTTTAGGGTACAAATGTAAAAGAATCATGCTTGTGCTTATCCATGCTGTGTTCATGTAAATACATATAAAAGGGGGAGAAGGGGTCATTACATTTAAATATGAGGCATTAAAACACATCCCTGTAGACCCTGTCCATATGCATGATATACTCTGGGATAATACCAAGTAGTCTTTTAATTTTTCCTAGTAAAATAGCTGCTGAGTATTTTTTATGTGTTTGATACAGGCTCTGACTATGCACCTCAAATTCATAGTGACCCTCCTATTTCAGCCTCCCTAAGTGCTGGGCTTTTGACATGTGCCACCACACCCATTTTTGGTGTCCAGCTCGTCATGCCCATGGTGGGCCCAGCACAGCATGTGGTGCCAGGGATCAAACGGGGGGTCCTTGCGCTTGCCAGGCAGGCAGTTAGTCTGCTGAGCTATCTCTATGGACCCCAGCTACCGAATATCAAAAGGAAGACCAATAAAATCTCACACAATTAGAGAATAAATCAGTAAGCCAAATAAAATTCAGTTAAATGGAAAGTTACTGACATTGTTAAATTAAGAAATAATTTTCTTTGAATGAAATTAACATTATTACCTTTAATCCAGCCAGTTGATAGCATGAGAACTATGGGAAGCAAAAACTAGAAATGGGACAGTTGGGAGCAACAGAGACACCTTGTACAACAGAGAAGAGTTTTAGATTGTCAGTCTGGGTCTCTGTGAGAAGATACTTCTGTAGGCCAAAGAATAATCTTTTATCATTGTATGAAAAATACGTACTAATAAAAAAAAACAAAGATTAAAGTGATTTTTTTCAGAGCACTAAAGGTTAATAATGGAATATTTCATTATAATCATTAGTGGAAATTGGAAGATTTTTTACATTTCAAAAGACAATGTGAAAATTATTGATAAGGTATTTCCACTAGAATCCTATAGCTTTGTTTGACTTACTGTTGTTTTATTAGTACATATTTTTCATACATTTTGGTCATGTTCGTTGTATGGAATTCATACCTGTGGTGATGTCTCTCAAGTCTTCCAGTGCCTTTGCCTTCCTTGAGCCCTCCTTTGCCTGCCCATTCGCAGTGACCTGTTCCCAGTGCTTTCTCTCTGCTCTCCCTGGCAGCTCTCCCTTTTCCTTCCTTCTCTCCCCGCTCCCTGCTCTCTTGCTCCCCTTCCATTTGGTCCTCTTTTTCACACACCCCAGCCTCTATCCTCCCTTGTGCTCCTCATTTATCCTGTGGGTGTCTTCCACAACGGAGACAGTCTCATGTAAACTCGCGTGTCTGATCTATTTCATTTAAGATTATGATCTGGGCTGGCGAGATAGCTTAGCAATCTAAAGAGCCAGCTTAGGCAAGTTTGATCCCCAACACCCCATGCCCCACAAGCTCCGCCCCAAGGGTGGCTGACCCATTGCACTAGACATGCACACACGCGCGCACACACACACACACACACACAAATTATGATCTTCAGATTACTGATTTTTATATCATGCTTTTATTGACCATCAGAGGTTCCATCCTCATTTATAATATCATTGAATGAATTTATAGATAGTTGAATGTATTATGAATTTAAGTATTCAGAGTGTTAAAAGCAGGGTAAAGTTAGTGTTTATATATATAATCACATATACATATAGAAATTATTTGTATAAGCCAGTTTTTTTCCTACTGAATTTATCATCCAGTAAGCACCTAGTTTGTATTTGACATCAGGTAGCACCTTTGTAATGCTAAGAGGGATGCAACGCCTGTGCAGCCTTTGCCGAGATCCTCTTCTAGTAGAATAATATCTCAGCTCGCTGTTGTGCCCGTGACACTTCTGCGGTGTAGTCACTGCGCTTTGACTGCCTTAGCAGGTGGGGGAGTAGTGTTAGAACTGGGGCTGCAGTGGCTGAGAACAGTGAGGGCAAGAAACAGGCTGCGCGAGGTAGAGGTCGGAAGAACATACTTATTTTTTGGACTAGTATGTGACTGTCATTTAGGATCATGTGCACAGAATGGATAAGAAATTTTTCCAGTGAACATTAGAAGTAGAATTCTGGCTTGGGACCAGATTGACCTTGTATTTGTAAAGATGTGTGGATGTGCTATAATTTTTAAGAGGTTAAAAAAAAAAAAAGTAATATTTGCCTTTAGCGTGGAAAAAGTCATATTAAGTTTAATCCACAGGAAAATAATTTTTGTCATACTGTATAAAATATAGACTCGATGGTGGCTTTCTTGAGGTAATAATCCAGGTTAGGAGGCTGTTTCTGTAATATAAAAGCTAACAAATGAAAATTGGCAGGCCAGGGATATAGCTCAGTGGCATAAATCCTGCTTGGCAAGTATAGGTTCAGGGTTCTATTCCCAGTACCGCAAAAAAGAAAAAAAAAAAAAAAATCACTGGGCCAGTGAGATGGTTCAGTGGTCTAAAGCGCCTGCTTAGGAAAGCTTAGTCAACTGCAGGGACTGTGGTTCTATCCCTGGCACCACATGCTGCACCAGCCTCATCCCCAGGGCAGGATGAGCTGGCTATAAAAATAAAATAAAATAAAATAAAATAAAATAAAGAAATAAGATACTATTTTAAAAAGAAAATTGGCATAAAAAAGAAAAGTTATGTGAAGACTATTATAACAGAATCAGAAGCTTAGAAATACACTGTGTAGATTGCATGTATGTATGTGTGTATGTATGTATGCATTTCTTGATACCAGGAATTGATCTCAGGACTTTGTGCTTGCTAGGCAGGCACTGTGCCACTGATTTACAAAAATAATAATACATGTATTCATTTGGTGCAACATTTTACCCAGTCACATACAATTTACCCTAGCTTGAAATTAATTGAAGTCAGCTCAGGTATTTTCTTGGATTCTGTTTTTAATCCTATCTTAGCCATCGCTTCACTAAACAAGTGAGTATATGATTTAGTTTGTGGAAGATACTGGTTTTACAGGAAGGGACTAGGCCCAGAAGTTTGACCAGTGTAACTACCTTGTGTTCTTGGTTTCCCTTGTTTACATAGATTTCTATGGGAAGCCGCTCCCTCCTGTGGCCATCAGACAGAGGCCTAATGGTGACGCTCGCGACGTGACCTCCTAACCGAGCCCTGCAGAGCAGCGCTCTGCACATGAGCAAGCAGACTGGGACCTCATTCTCTAAGGAGAGGACCTTTGATCACTGATGACTGGGGCCAGATCACGGTTGTGGCTTTTAGTGAGAAGAGTGACGGCCAGGGACCAAGGCTGATCATCCCGCCTCCACGTTCTTCTTGGTTACAGCAGAAAGGACACTTAATGACTAATAAATGGGATGATCATTTGGATCAAATTAGCAAGACTTAATGTTGACTTTCTGGTTTATATATCCCAATCGATCCATGGGCGCATTCCTGAAGGAAAACCTCTTTGGGACAGCCAGTGGACTCTGCATGACTGCCTTGTGTGGTAGTCGGCATTTCTAAGTTAAACAGTTCTTAAAATGCACATGCATGAAAGGGGAACTCCTGGGAATTTATAATCTAGTTTTTTTTTTTTAACTATTTTTGTACTTTTCTAAAATTTTTAAAAAAATGATTACTATACTGTGCACTTTTCTACAAATGCTAAGTTTGTCTCTGTAAAGGAATTAATGTACTTACAGACATGAACTACATAAATGAGATATTTTATGATTTGAGATATGTTTTATAATAATTCTTGAACTGTATATTCTGATTTCACCTTTAGAATCATGCCTTTTTAAAAAATAGATCTCCAATCTTTTTTTGCAGTACCAGGGATTAAACTCACGGCCTTGCACTTGCTAGGCAGGCACTTATGCTGCTGAGCTACCTCCCTGGCCCCTATCTCCAATCTTTATTCTACGAAATTGTATGATTTTTAAATATCACCCAAGGAGAGAGTTCAAATGTGTTTTTGTTGTTTGTTTGCTTTGGTGATAATCTCAAAAAATTAGAGTCTCGGTATTTTTTTAACCTAAAATTATAAAATTAATAAAAACTTGTTCATGAGATATTATTAAATGTCCCAATTAACTCCTGTTTTCAGTGCCAGTCACTTTCAGAGCTCAAGGTGCTGTCACTCCCTTGCTCTGCTAGAACAGCTGTGCTGACTGTTCTAGATTATTGTAATGCTTTCATGCCTTGAAGTTAAAAGCAAAACATAGGGCTGGGGAGATGGCTCAGTGGAATAAGCACTTGCCTGGCAAGTGTAAGGTCCTGAGTTCAATCCCCAGTACTGGAAAAAACAAAACACTAAAACGAAAAATAAATAAAAGCAACGTGTAATGAACAATCTGCTGCAGCTGCAGAAATTATTACAAAAAATAGCTTTAACACTAAAGCAATAAGGACAAAAATGCTGGCTTGAATTCTTTCATTGTTATTGTTGTTTGCTTTTTTGGACATACTAGGGATTAAACTCAGGATCTTGCACTTGCCAGGCAAACACTTATTCCACTGAGCTATCTCCCCAGTCCCCTCAAATTCTTTCATAAAGAAATGATTCCAGAATAATTTCTGAACTTACAATGTATTTCTCGTGCACTTAAGAATGACATCCATAGGATTCTTTATATTTCCGCTACTTTGGCAAGTTATATATATTTTTAGTAAAGACTCATTTAATTTATAGCAGGCCTTTATATTCAGGTGAAAATCATGCAACAAAATAATTTCTCTATGACTTTAAGATTGGTGCAGGTGGTACTGTATATAGACAACATTCATACAGTGTTATCTGAGGATAAGAAAAATAAGTGGGTCTTAGGTGTTTAATACAATTACTTCTGAGATTTTACTATAGAACATCACTTGTTTGTCCACACTTTAAGTGACTGGACTTTCATGAATCAGGCTATTACTCTGGTAAACATGGTACAGTTTGTCAGCATTTGCACGGGGCCTCCCTGGCACGAGTGAGCTGCAGCACTCTATGTCAGGTGCAGGGCAGGTGACAGGGCAAGCTTGAGAAGTGTCAGAAATGGGAGGGAAGTGTTGCAGGAGACGCGCGGTATGCTTTGCAGAGTACTGACAGGAATAGTGGCTCTTCTCTTTTGTTCCTTTTGTAAAATTTACATTTATTAACTTTAAAAAGTCTAGTATTTATCTGGCTGAAAGTAAAGTTCTTAACATTCCTGTTTCCCACTAATGTTTACTGCAGTACACAGTAACTACTGATTCCATTTAACAGACAGAAGTAACATGGTTTTTGAAATTAAATGTCAAATAGGTAGAATAGGATCGATGTTTTATGTAGCTCAAAAATTAATTTGCTTTCGTGAAACATTCTAAAAATGCTTTAAAAGATATTTTGTAGATCCAGGTGGAATTTTAGTAATTAATTGTCTATTTTGATATATGCTACATTTATATATGCTATGTTATTATTTTGAATTATGACATTTTTCACAATAAAATTAATTTATATCAGTATACTGCTTTTCTTTTCATTCATTGGATTTAAATGATTTTCTTTGTATAAGTAAAGATATAGGACTTTTAATATGACTTTAAAGAAAGTTGAATCAGTAGGTTAAAATAATGAGCTTTTTTTTTTCTGTAGTTTAGGAAAGGGCCTACAGGGTGTCCATGGTCTCACTACTAGATTGGACTCGTAGTGATCCACCCGGTTTGCAGCCTCCCAAGAACTGGGATTACAGGCGTGAGCCACCATGCCCAATCTCAACTGCTGTCTCAGAGGGCCCTGGGAGTGGGGCTGGCATATCAGGCCCAGGGATCAATTCCCAGCCCCTGTGCCAGCTTGCAGGTGCTTTAATCTGTGCTATTTGGCCTGCCTTATAATGAGTTTATTTTCATGAAAGAAAATTCAGGCAGTTATGTGTACACGGACACATGCACATTTAACTGAGTAACATACATGATTCTTTTTTAAAAATATATTTAGTAGAGTCTCCCTACACAGATCAGACTCATAGTGAGCGTGTTTTCAGCCTCCCACGTGCTGGGAATTCAGGTGGATGCCACCACGCACAGTTTCAACTGCCCTCTTGTTGTGCCTGGGGATCGAACCTGGGTCCCTGTGTCTGCATAAGCAGGTGCTTTAATCTACTGAGCTATCTGGCCAACCTGAACATAATTTTAATGGCAGATAAGTACAGCATCATAGCACTTCCTTATTCTAGTTGGGGCACTTTCTTGTCATTCTACCAACCAACATACATATTTATACTTACTTAAAAGATAATTCTGGGGCCTGGAGGGATGGCTCAGTAGTCTAAAGTGCCTGCTTGGGGAAGCTTGGGCGGCTTCAGGGACTGCGGTTCGATCCCTGGCACCTCATGCTGCACCAGCCCTGCCCTCGGGGTGGGTTGAGCTGGCCATGAAAATGAGTGAATAGACAAAACAGGGGTTCTGAAACAAGAAAAATAAATAAATAAATAAATAAATAAATTTTTAAAAAAAGATAATTCTATGAGCTTATATTGCAAATTCATATATGTATATATGTATTATATATATATATATATATATATATATATATATATATATATACACATATAATATTGCTGAAGTTGATAACAAATATCAAACTATGGGGGAGGGTGAGGGTATGGCTAAGTATCACGAGTCCCTGCCTGGCAAGTGCAAGTACCTGAATTTGATTCCCAGCACCAACAAATAAACAAAACTATGCATAGAAACTACACTAGAAGGAAATGTTGCAAAATATAGTGATCTTTTTTAGAGTTAATGTGATTATTTTCTTCCACTTTTGAAATGTTTTTGTAATTTGGTTTTTTTTTTTTGTTTTTTTTATTATTATTATTTTTAATCTTATTTATTTATTGTTTTCTTGTTTCAGAACCTTTGTTTCTTTATTCACTCATTTTTATGGCCAACTCAGCCCACCCCGAGGGCAGGGCTGGCACAGCATGTGGTGCCGGGGATCGAACTGCGGTCCCTGAAGCCGCCCAAGCCTTCCCAAGCAGGTGCTTTCGACCACTGAGCCATCCCGCCGGGCCCCAATTTTGGTATATTTTTAAAACAGGAAAATCAGATTTCTAATCTTACAAAGTATTTAAGCACAGTGTTCTTTAATGTCAGTTTGGCTCCTTTTACATGCTAAAATGGAAATGTCTAACATTTCATAAGTAAAACTCTCCTGTTAATTCTCAGGAAAAGTTCACCCATGAAACTTTTTGCAGCTTATTTTTTCCTTTTCCTGTTGTAATGTTTTGATGTGACACTGTTTCGATATGCCTTGCTACTCATGATATCTCATTTCTCCTTTTCCAACTAAGCAAATTCGTGCTTTCTGGTGCCACAGCTTTTCAAAAGTGAAGTTGCTTAAAGAAAGCTTTAGGTTATAAATTTGATTATCCTTGGCTGTGATGTCTAGGTTGTTCTGTAAGAGGAATGTATTTCATGGCTGAGGTTCTGCTAATACTAATTAGTTTTATCAGGAAAGGTATAGCTGACCCATAAAACAAATTTCAAAATTTATGCTGATATGTGGCAGAGGTCATCAAAATTCTTTAGCTTTGGAGAACCAAATAATGGAATCTAGGAAATCAGAAATGAATTTTCTCTAAAGAAAATCAGCTTACAATTAAAGAGAAAATTGGAAAGAAATGATCATTTGCTTGTATAGGATATGAATTGCAAATTCCTTTCAAGGACTGCTGAAGAAACAGTACTTTTGATCTAGGACAGTGCCCTCTAAGTTTTTATAGTAATGCATCAGTGAGAACACTTAACATAAATTTATATTTCAGTTATATTAGTTTTCTAGGGCTGGCATAAGTAATTCCACAGACTGAGTGGTTTAGACAACCTCAATTTATTTTCTGTTCTAAAAGGTGGAGTTCCAACATCAGGGTTCCACAGGTTTAGTCTTTCTGAAAGCTCTCATCTGGTGTACAGATGGTTGCCAATTTACCACATCCTCACATGGCCTTTTCTCTGTGCTCTTGCTCCTGGTGTTTCTTACTGTGCTCAACTTTCTGCTTTTTATAGATACCCACCCTACTGGATTAAGATTTACCCTCACAGTTTCATTTTCACCTGACCATCTCTTCAAAGCTGTGTCTCCAAATACACATTCTGATATACTGGGATTAAGGCTTCAACACCCAGGGCTGGGGAGATTGCTCTGTAGTCTTAAGTGCCTGCCTGGCAAGCCCAAGGACCTGAGTTCAGTCTCTGGTACTATATGCTGTGCTGGCCACTGAAACCAGGCATGGTGGCTGACACCTGTAATCTCAGCACTGGGTAGGCTGAGACTGGAGGATCACTGTAAGTGCAAGCAGTGTGAGACCCTGTACCAAATAAATGAAAGATTAATTTTTTAAAAAAGGCTTCAACATACAAATTTGGGAGCAATAAATTCTTCATTTTTAACAATTGTATACTTGTTGTGCACTCTATATACATTTTACCCCATAAATAATGAAATTAAAAATAATATGAAACTAAACAAGATAGAAATATTATACTTAGTCCCCTATTGCAGTGGACTTTCTACTGGAGTTTGTACTCATCACTTGGAACCCCAAAGTAGTAAGAACCTGAACTGAAAAAGAAATCCAGTCTTGTCTAAAACTTTCCTCCATTTCTACCAGTGGACAAAGTATTTCTACTATATATTTTGGGAAGCTGAGAGATTTCTTTATATCATATTGTTCTTAACAGTTTTGGGAGCAAAATAAGCTTTCTAAGTGTTGTAATCGTGTGCAAATGTGAAACAGCTAGTATAGGAGATAAGGCCCCTAAAGGTCACTTATTCAGAAACACCTCTTAGGTGAACTGATCTCACCACAAAGGTGCTTAGATAAAACTTTTTGTGCCTAGACATGTCCTCATAAGTTATGCTAACTGACTGTGTAGTTAATGTAATTTCTACTGTTCATGTCAGCTGTCTTTTTTCATGCCTTTAGTGGCTTAAAACAAGTTTGCTTCTAACAGTTTTATTCTTAACAATGAAGAGCTTTGTTTATTCTTCCATAGCTATTTGAGATGGGAGACAATTAATTTTCTCATGATACACAAACTGGCTCTAGATAAAGCATGTGGACATAAAAGGTCAAACTAAAAAACTGGGAAGATGGAAACAATTTTCTTCCATTGTGGGAAGCAAGTTACGCACGTAAGAATAGTGGGATCAATAACAAAACAACTGATATTATATAGCAATTTAAAGTGGCCTCACATTTAGTGTTACCTCGTTTTAAGAGAAACTGTCACATTGATGATTCTCTAATAGTGAATAGGAACAATTTTCAAAAGAAACACAGTAAGATTTGAAAACCTATCCAAACCACACTTATCTAAGACTAAAAGGTAGACAAAAACTTGTGAAAATGTTTGTTTAAAATCATAACATAGAAATGCGGAGGTGCAAGACAGAACTAGTGACTTTTTTTTTTCTATGTATAACACAGTACTTCCCTAATAGATAGCATTCGTTTCCTAGTTTCTTACTTCTTAGTGTATTAATTTAGTTATTTTCTATTAAACATTAAGCAATAAACTTTAATGGAATCTCTACACGTATAAGGGCTAAAAGTTAAGACTAGTAAAAACATTAGTAACATCCATTTAATCTTTTTTACCCTAAATGCCGTATTATCTTCTGCTCCAAATTTAAATTCTCGTAAGATTCCTGTTTAGATTACTAGGAAGCCTGTTTGAATATATTAAGCTTTACATTTCCTTAGTGATAAGTTCACTTGAGTAAAGTTTTCTTGGGGCTAACACACTTGCAACCTCGTCTACCCATGGGTCCCGTCTGCGCATCGAGGCGCGATTCAGCACGATGATATTAGCATCAGGGGCTCAGCCCCTGTTCTCTGATAAGTCACTGGTGGCTGGGGCACGGGAGCACCCAGGGTGACGCTGAGGGAACCAGGGAACTCCTTATCAGAATGAGGGTAACAGACGTCTTTCGCAGGAGCTTTCGAACTGGCTTTTGTAGAACTGCGGGAGTCTGCCCGGCGCGCAGGGTCGTTGCGGTCCCCAGGCCTTTGGCACCAAAGCGCGAGGCTAACTTGGTCTTGACGCCGCAGCGGGGAACGCAGGGGCACTTACAAGCAGTATTTGCGCACCTTGGCTGTGCATTTCCATGTAATCTTTTACTATTTTCTAAAAGGTGAGATGGTCCCGTGCTTCATCCTAGGGAAATCACAAACCTACATTTGAACTGCGTTTTTAAGAGCTGAAGGGTCGAAGGTTTGGTAATCGACTAGCTTCGCCTGTGAGCCTAAAAGGACGCGGAGACAGGCTCGTCTCTCGCCCAGGCCACGCACACAGACGGCTCAGCTGGTTGAGTTGCATAGTTTCTAAAGCCCAGCCGCCTAAGTCTGTTCCGCGGGCCCAGGCCAAGTCCCTGAGGATTTGCGCCTCTATCACTCACAGTCCAGACCTTACAAAAGCCTGCCTTCGCCAGCTACCCACAGAGAAAAATCCGCGAGAACCTCTCGCGAGCGTTTCGCCTCGTGGTGAGTTTGTTGAGAACACAGGAAAAAAAATCTCGCGAGAACTTCAACAAGCAGCGCGAGGACGCGCGCGATCGTCGGCTGGCCCCGGAAGCGCCCTTGTCACCAGTGCGTGCCGGAGGCTTCGGTGTGAGTCGCGTGGAACTGCTCTGTGGGAGTTCGCTGCAGGATAATGCTGACTCGGGTGAGGCCCTGGGCGCGGCGGGCGCCTCGGACTTATCCCGTTCGCCTTGCGGTCGAGGAGGGAGGCGACGGGCGGCGGCGGCGCTGAGCACCCGGTCTCCTGGCTCTGGAGCGGTCCCTGTAGCTTTCTCCCCGGGACGCTTCTGTGTCGCCCTGTGTCACCCACGCTGTAGTCCTCACCCCCGCGCTGCTCCCTCTCTCCCATCACCCGTAAGCCCCTCGGGCGCTCAGGCCGTGTCCCCGCTCGATGCCCTGCCCTTCCCTGCCCTGCCTGGCGCTGCCTCGGCCCTCCAGATCAATAAAGGAACCGGAGGCGTTACAAGAAGACTAGTGTGACACTTTTTTACTGTGATTAAAAAAAAAAAAAAAAAAAAAAAAAAAAAAAAAAAAAAAAAAAAAAAAAAAAAAAAAAAA
>PVJA010002159.1:0-14006 GCA_004027025.1 Myocastor coypus | reverse complement strand
AAAATGAATACTTCTAGGTTTACAGAAGGTTTGCCGGCATTGGCCAGAGGTCCATGTGCCGCTCTCGAAGTTGGTCCGAATAGTCACCCTACACTGCATACTTAGAAAAATGCTCCTTCCTTGTCACTTTCCTTAGCACCCCTAGAGTCTGTTTCAGTCCTTGCTTCTGAGAAAAAGAGCTGTCAGTAATGTAGTTCATTACGCGTACTGTGCTGATCTCATTGCAAAGACATAATTGTTTTAAGAAGTTCTTGAACGGTTAGAATGTGCTAATGTTGAAACTCAATAAATTTGCAATATCCACGTGTGTCAGCAAATATTTCTTACCGTCGTAGCTGAAAGCAAAATCGGAAGGAAAGCTTGCAAAACAGATTTGCAGAGTGGTGTTGGATCATTTTGACAAAGAGTATTCCAAAGAACTTGGAGATTCCTGGAATACAGTCAGGTTAGTATAATTGATTTCTTGATACTTAAGCTAACATGATGTAATACATCTTCAGGGTAGGAGGAGTGAGGTGAGGATGTAGGTACAGGAATTGAAATGTGGCTGCCCTCTCTAGTTGGGTCTATGGAAAGGAAGAAGTAAACGGAAGTGAATTGAGTCATTGGAAAAAGGAGAGGGGAGAAATAAACTTTTGTACAGATATGAAGCAAGAGCTATGCCTTTGTGGTGAGCAGGTGCTTTTATCCATGAGCTAGGTCTGCCCACCAATTTGACAAAAGTAATTATACTATAACATTAAAAAAATCTTCAAAATTTGGGGGTTATTTTAGCAGTTCCTAAAATCATATTTCTTTTCTGCTATATCTATGGTTAGCTATATTTCTAACAAACACTTAGCAGGTACACACATTCTTTAAATGTACTATAAAAATAAAAGTTTAATATACAAAGGGCAATGAGAGAAACTTGATGAATATGTTTGGTGAGTTTCACTGTTAACTATCGTTACTTGCCTTGGAATACTTAAGGCAAGACAGTCCTGACATCTAGTTTGCATATAGGCTTAGTGTTCATAGGGATTTAGACAGAAGGACATGAAGTAGACTATGCAAACTGATATAATTTACTGAGTATGACAGAAGGCAGGAGTAATTTTGCAATATTGGTCAAAGTCAGGGGACACAAGTGTTCTGAGGAAAACGTTGGGTCTTGTCCACTTACGGAAATTATGTGCGCAAGAGAAAACATTCAAGGCTGAGGGAATAGTGCCCTGCTGGAGAAGTTGGGGACAGTAGCCCAGTACGTTTTCCAGAGACCCAAAGAATCATTCCATGGGCACAGATAATAATGTGTGCTGGGACTGGGGAGATAGCTCAGTAGAATAAGCACTTGCCTGGCAGATGCAAGGGTCTGAGTTCAGTCCCCGGTTCTGCTAAATAAATAAAGTCTGCAACTTGTTTCAGGCAGTAATTGCTCAGGTGGTTGTCTCACTCTGTCTCTCCTGTTAGTATATCTCCTTCAGAAAAGACCATTCTGAGCACTATTTAAATATTACATCTTGGCCAATGAAGATAAAGTGTTAGGTGATTCTGATGTAAATGCAGGACAAATTAGGTTATTTTGGAAACTCACATAGCATATATGAAAATGTATATAGGCTTTATTTCAGAATAGTTGCAAAGTTAGTATCTTGAATCAGCATGAATGGTGATGTGTATAATGAATGAAATTTTAAATATGCAAAGGTATGTAGAATATCTAAATATCTTATATGTGTATCAGTCAGTTGCCAGACATTACCGAATCATGGAATTCCCAGAGCAAAACTGGTAATTGTTTTCTCAGGATACTACATACAGTTTACATAACTTGCCTGAGTTTATTCTGGGTTCTCTGATTCAAAACCTTCCAGCCTACCCTTGTTATTTATTGCTGCTCATACCTATAAGGCAAATATAGAACAAAAAGATTCCATCTATGGATTGTAGTCATCTGGCTATCCATACCCTATAAAGAGTTATTTTTCTAGTTAGTATGCTAAGACAGACTTACAAAGATTGTTATTTGACCCTGAACAAAATGAGCAGTGAACCTCAAATCCATTTAATTAGCAGTGCTTTCTGCTTCATCTACCTTTTTGTTAGATTTTCATGGTAATTTAAGTTTTGCATAAACATGTTGAATTTTCCATAAACAAAATAAAAGCTTTCTCAGAAAATAATCTAAGTGTGGAAAATAGCAGAGGGAAATGTAGGCAGAGTTACATACTTCTATTGCATTGCTGTTTATTTTCTTGACATAATATTGTGCTTGAGTCTATTTTCAGGGGAAATGATGTCATCCCTCTTGTCTATATTTTACTTGGTAATTTTAGTTTCCTAGGGTAATGGGACAAGAGTTAGAAATTTTTC
Source organism: Myocastor coypus (assembly GCA_004027025.1). Classification (NCBI taxonomy): domain Eukaryota; kingdom Metazoa; phylum Chordata; class Mammalia; order Rodentia; family Myocastoridae; genus Myocastor; species Myocastor coypus. The sequence goes on along the minus strand of PVJA010002159.1, from coordinate 11,651 downwards.
TTTCATTTTCCTATTTTTTTATTCGTTTTACTCAGAAAAAAAGATAAAACAATAATGAAACAGTTTCAGAACAAGTTGGGATGGTTACAATAATGAATACCATGCATATTGTTGTCTTCATAGTAGTTATTCAGCGGACAAGTCATATCATGTCTTAGATGTGAGTCAGAGATACCGTACAAAAGTATAATCAAGCAGCATTAAGAAAATTAAATATTAATTAAAATTAAATATTTCAAAACAGTATTCTAAAATTCAAATCATGAGTCCAACTTAGAGACCAGAGTGTTGTGTATTATATGTATGAATCTGTAATCAATTCAGGTTACTCACATAGTGTTTGAATTGGTTAATATATACAAAGATATCAACTAAGAAAAAGTTTTGACACTAACAACAGTTCTACAAAGTACTGCCTATGGTCCCAAACTAAATCCTGAGGGGATTTGACCGTGGAAGATACAGAAAAAAAAAAAAAAAAAAAATGTTTTGTTATACAGGTCTTGCTTCAACTTGCCCTTGACCACCCAGCAGGGGGGAAAAAATACTTAATTACAATGCAGAAAGCACAGAGCTAGATTGGTGAGATGAGCTTTAGGAGGCTTAGATTCAGTAGCTTCCAACATCACAAGCTTCACTGGTGGCCCACCTCAATTGCAGAACATTTGACTGTACCTGCTTCCTCTTAGTCCAAAGAGAAGTATATTCTTTTCCTTTTTTTTTTCTAAGCAACATCAATAGGGAGGTGGGTCATGCCCACACACTGTACTGTGTAGAACGATTGTGAGGACATTATGCAATATGTCAACTTTCAAAGAAAAGAAAGGGTAAAAAAAAGATAATAATGTTGATTTAGAAGGGTTAACGTTTAATTGTTTGTTCAATCTTATATACCTATATGTATTAATGTAAACTGATCTGATGATGAAAATATGTAATATAACCCGTGTTAAATTTAAACAATAAAAAAAGTGAAAAAAAAAATAAATAAATAAGAAAATGTTTTCATGGTAGTGAAGAATTACTAAGAATAAAACAATGTAAGTACCGGAATGGCAAATATATGATCAGAACTTCTAACCATTTGGAAATAGGATATTGCACAAAGTTCTAGTATGTTGTGTACATGGACAGTGTCCATGATGATTACTGGTGTCCAGGTGTCACTTATGAGACTAAGCTACTGCTATTTCCTTGATATCCACCCTGTAGAACCAGACAGAATCATGACCCATAGGGTGCAGGAGAAGTCCATGTGTAGAATATGCTGATGGACATATTCTGCTGCTGTATATGCTGCTTTTGTATGCCTCTTTTTCTCCTGTGTTTAATTGTTTACTCTATTTGGTAGGTTCTTTCCATTCTCCTTCATGGAGTTGTCATTTTGATCCCTCTCTAGAATATCTTTTAGGAAACTGTGTAGGGTTGCCTTTGTCATCATGAAATTCTTTAGTTGTTCTTTGTCCTGGAAGTATTGAACTTGAAAGAGAGTCTTGCAGGGTATAGCAGTCTGGGCTGGAATTTGTTTTCTGGCAAGACTTGAAGTACTTTGCTCTATGCTCTTCTTGACTTGATGGTTTGTAGAGAAAAATCTGCCATCATTCTGATGGGTTTTCCTTTAAATGTGATCTGTTTCTTTTCTCTAGCAACTTTTAGCATACTATTCCTATGCTAAATTTCTGGGATCTTGATTATTATATGTCTGGGTATGGTTTTAATTGGGTTGATCTTATTTGGAGTTCTATATGCTTTGTTTACCTGAATGTCAAGTTGTTTCCCCACATTCGGGAAGTTTTCTGTTATTATTTCTGCCCATATTTTTTCTGTATCATTTTTGTTTGTTTATTTTGCGGGGCTGGGGCTTGAACTCATGACCTTGCACTTGCCAGGCAGGTATTTGTGCCGTGGAGCTATCTCCCTAGCCCCTCTATATCATTTGTACAGACTCCTTCTTTCTCACTGATACCTATTATTATGTTGTTCATCTTTGCATCATCTTGTAGATGTTGAATTATTTTTTCTTGCATCCTAGTTGTTTTTAAGAGATCTTTTCTTAACTCTTCACTAGCTGCAATGGTATCTTTAAGGTATGAAAGTCTATTTTTACTTTCACTGAAACAGTTCTGCCAGCTTGTGATTGAGGTGATAAGTTCTGTATAGCACTTTGAACCTGCTTCATACATTCTATTTTCTGTATTGCTCATTCAAAGCTTCTGTTACTTTTCTATTTGTCTCCATTTTTTTTTTTATCAGTGTCTTCTTTAGAAGCACTTAGTACTTCTTTTTTTTAATAGGTATTATTTATTTTTTTACTTCAGAAATTATTTCTGATCTGATTTCCTGTATATCTTTCTACAGTTGTTTCTTTGTTTCAGATGCTGTTATTTCAGAGATTTCAGGTATGTGATTTCCTATTTTCTCTATGCTGTTGTACCCTGCATTTTTTCCAGGTGGGCTCAGGGCCTGGGAGTGCATTTTGTTCCTTCTCTTTATCATTTTGTATAGTCCTGCCTCCTGACATTTGGTGGAATTCTTACCTTAGTACTAGATCTGGATCTACCAAATTCAAATTTGCCCAAGTGGGTGTGGCTTAGGTCTGGCTGCTGAGCTCCACTTCTTCCTGTTGTAGCCCTTGTAGGCAAACCTGCTGTGCTGCTCTGGCAAGATGTTCTGCTCATGGATCATCTAGATGGGTCTTGTCTCTAGTCTCTCTGCAGGGAGTTCTGCGGCAGTTTTCCACACAGAACTTGTCTGATGGATGAAGTTCCACTCACATGCTGGGCTGTTTCTGGGTTGAATGAGTTTCCATCTGGTCCAGGGTGATATACCTTATACACTGGTCCTGGTTGCTGGCTTGAATGAGTTTCCAGTGGGCCCAGAGTGTCATTTCCCTATTTTATAATTGCCCTTCTTGCGGAGTCCCTTTCAGAGATTCCCTTACAAATTCATGTGGTTTAATCGAATCATTGCTGTGTTTGTAACCTATGTGTTCTCTTTCATGAGAGTCCAGGCCTGACATGACTAAACTTTCATCATTATGTGTATAATCTGAATTGCAGTGTTTACACAGATTCTCGTATTTAGAAGTATTGCCTGTCTGCTACACTGAATTTTCAAATTCAGCAAGCTCAAAAGCTTATTAATATTTTTTCTTCCAAACTTAAGTTGTCTTTGCTGCTTGCATATTTTCTCTCAGCTGAAGACAACTGTCACCCTGGTTGTATCAATTTCTTCCTCCATACTTTCACTACTTTTGTAGTAAAGAGTCCATGTTGCCCAAAAGTGAGTGTGACATTTGCCTTCAGCTCCTGGGAGGTGCTGGCTGAGTCCTTGAAATATACTAGGTAAGTGTGTCTTTTTTTTTCACCTGGAGTCTTAAGCTAGATTCATAATCTAACAGTGTGATTTATGCTGGGGCTGGATGCTAGTAGCGTGCTATGTGGATAGTCATACACACTGTGACTGGTCTTCAGTAAGAGCTGGATACCGTGGCTTTGGTGAGCGTCTCCAGTTGCCAGCACTCCTGTGCAGACTGTCACACATTCCTGCCAGGAAAAGCTAGTCTCTATTAAGAATGGAGAGGACAGTGTGCAGCTGCATGCTTTGAATTTCTGAGGACTAGGCAGGTCTTTTTTCTAAGGCTGATTTTAGTCTGTGTGGTTTTGTTGAAATAAACCATACCATGATGGTTTTAATACCTTTGCATGAGTTCTGTCTATCCTTGTAGTGAGCCATCAGTTTCACAGTAATCTTGTGACCCCTGACATGGTAGGTGGTGTCAAAAGTGATAGTCTTGGTGTCTCTCTGACTGTGCACTATACTAGCCCCCCATATACCGCTGTTCTTCCTTTATCAAAATCAGAAGTAGCTATCAAAGGCTATTGCTTCCAACAGAGAAATTTCTTGCTCCTTTTCAATGCTACTAGTATGATTTATTTAGGGCTTCTTCATCTCTTACCTGGTATATTTCAATAGGTATACTCTCCCACCCTGGTGTGTGTATTGGGTTTACTTTACTCAACATTTTTATGACAGTTTTGCTTGTGGAGGACCGCCTGAGCAGCTGTCCTTGAAAGAAGAGTGACTCCATTTTGACTAAGCCTGACCCTACTCCCTTGTACCGAAATGTGCAGAGCTGGCTAAGAGTTCTCATTATCCTCTCAATTGGCTTTAAGCAGTATGTATTGGTCTAGCTGAGGTGCTAGTGGTAATTTTTAAAGATGGCATGTATATTTCCCTGGCAACAGGACAAAGAGCCAATGTTTCAACGTGTCAGCTGGGATCAAGCCTCGAGATAGAGGCTATGACTTCCTGGGGCTTGAAAGATTACACATCAGAGCTGAAGCACCAGACCCACAAAATATTAGATACTATCTTAATAGCATAATGTATATAACTTCCTTTGCATATCTCTGAATATGGTGGAAGTGCATGCAGGACTCTTACTTAGCCCAGTTTACAGTGCTCACCTTCTTCCCACAATTCTCTTCAGTGCTCACCTTCTTCCCACAATTCCCTTTCGCAAGCCACTCCTCCTTTTCCAATGAATAAAACCCAAGGGCAGCCCTGCATTGCTCTCTTGGTTCTGGAAAGCCATCTTCGTGGCTGGACTTAGGGCCCCTTGGGAGTGGTAGATTGGAATTAACTGGGTGGAATTTCAATAACATGGTTTTAGAATGATTGTAAGGTTAGATTCCCAGGGCCGAGAACCAGGAAGGGGCTCCAACATGTGCTTGCAGTGTTCTCATTGCAGAAATGACAGTTGTCCTATATACAGTTTCCTAAGGTAAAGTTATGTCCACTTATAGATAGGCAGACTGAAGCGCGCAAGGGTTAACCACTGTGCAGATACACAGCTTCATTCAGGAGAGTCTTGGAAGTGTGTCTTACTCTGTTGTGCTGCTTCTCAGTGTTTCCATAAGTATTCTGTTGCATCACTTCCTGTGTTCAAACCATTTTTGCTTCCTCACTGTCTGTGGTAATTGGTTTTGAAGATTCTATCATGACTAAAGAGACACCTTGGTATTTTTGGTGCTGTGTTGCTGTTCCCTCTGCCAGCAATGCCATTCTTCCTTCTCCTTTGTACGGTGGTTATGAGTGTGGATTCAGATCCCATGACAGCATCTTGGAACTTATAAACTAGGGAAGTTATTGAACATCTTTGCCTCACTGACTTCTTAAGTAAAATGAGTAAAAACATGTATTATTTGAGAAGATAAAGTTAATATATACACATACATACAAAAAATGAATATTGACGTATAATCTCAATATAAACATTTTTGTTACCAGTATTAATCATCAAATTTTCCCATTTGTGTTTGTTTCCACTACATTTTGTTTGTGCAGCTATTGTATTTTCAAGATTTTATCATTGTCATTTACTAACTCTGGCATTTCTTTCCTGACAAGATCCCGTGCCTTAAAAGTTGGGCAAGCCATTCATTTATTCACAATTTAAGCAAAGTTTATAGCCTATGCATTGTGCTATGCTTTGAGGATACAAAGAAAGATTATGTATATGCTATTCTCAAATGTACCTAAGGGAGGAGTAATGGGAGCTCTGTATGAACTTCAGTTTTATGTGCACTTCACTCAAAGCAAATGAAATAAATGAACAGCAAAATGTGTAAATCTCATATCCCTGACCCAGAATTGACATGCAAAGAGAAAAATTACATAAACAGTGGAATGTTACCTGAGTTTGAGAAGGGGAGTAAGTGTGATGGTTAAGGGAGAGAGAAATTAGCTTGTGTTTAGATCTCTAGTTTATCACATATGTTTGCTTTATAGATATTTGCAACATTAATCTGAGTAGAGCCTTATAATTTTTAGTCCCTTTTGAAGTAAGAAGTATTAGCAGATGTCTCAATTTTTATTTTAGTTTATTTTTTGTAATTTAGGGAAGGACCTATAGGGTGTTCATGGTCTCACTATTAGACCAGACTCAAGTGATCCGCCTGTTTACAGCCTCACAAGTTCTGGGATTATAGGCATGCACCACGCCCAGTCTCAATTGCTGTCTCAGCATGTCCCCAGAGTGAGAGCGGGACCTTCACAGCAAACTCGCAAACCCCAGCCCCTGCACCTGCTTGAAGGCGTTTTAATCCGCTAAACCATTCAGTTGGCCTAGGTGTCTCAGTTGTGACAAGCTAGACCTGTGACTTAAAACTATGTGCCTTTTTTCTGCCACTCGTTCTGCTCAGGGGGATCTGGGTTTACAGTGTTGCTCATGAATGCATCATTCCCTAAATTGAAGCAATGCTTTTATTCATTACTTTTAGCCTTTTGTTTTCACCAGAAATACAATGCTCAGGTAGCTGCAATCTGAGGTACCATCCATAATATAAATAAATGGCTCTGAAAAGAAGAAATGCTGTTGTCTTACTCTTCACTCGTTGCTGGGACAAATACCCGACACTCAAAATGAAGAAAGGAAAGGTTTATTTAGCTCACAGTTTGTGGAGGTTTCAGTCCATATTTGGCTGGTCCAAGGCTGAGTGGAACAGGGCAGAGAGCATCCAGTTCATGGCGGCAGAAGAACAACAATTACGACAGAGGCAGCCAACCAAACAGGGCAGCAGAGCAACAACGCTAGTCTGTCTCTCTTTCTTTCTTTATATTACGTTCAGGCTGTCTGCCTCGGCCTTATCTGCCTTAGGCTACACCCGTAATCCCAGAAACACTCAGACCATAATCCCATCAGTATTAAAACACATAATCCCAGTGACTCATAAGTCTCAATCTATAGAAGTCTCCGCCCCATGACTGCATGAGGCTTTGGGGGGACAACTAGACATAAACTGTAACCTTTCGCCCCTGGAGCCCCAAAGTCTCATACATAGCCCTTTATACAAAAGACATGTTAGTCCATCTGGAAGAGTTGCCAAAGTCCCAACAGTTTCAGCATTGCTGAAAAGTCCAAATCCCAAGTCTCCTCCAAGATCCAAGGCAAACTCTCATCTGTGAGCTCCTGTATGATAGAAAAGTTAAACATATCCAACATTCAAAGGAACAAGATAAACATTAGCTTTCCAAAAGCTGCAAATAACGGGAATACAAATCACTGGTATCAACACAAGTCCAAAATCCAGCAGGGAAAACATTAAATCCCATAGTTCCAACTGGAACATCCAAAGCAGTCTGCACTAAGTTGTGGGCTCCAAAGGCCTTACACAGTTCTGCCCCATGGCTCTCTTGGTGGTAGTTTCCATGGCTTCTCTCTTAGACTGGCTTTGCTCCCTCTGCACGATCCATGTTCCTGGCTTGTTGTAATGTACTTTGTTGGTGCTGAAAGAAACAACGATGAGAAAACCCGATGAAGTTAGCTCAGAGGACTCACTGAGGTTCCTTCCCCAGTGAGCAAAGAACCTCTGAAACAACTCAGCTTTATTCAGGATAATCAGCGTGATCTCGTGCACAATCACCTCAGCAAAGGAGAACCATGTGCTTAGGCACTAACGTGATCATGGTCTCATTAAAGTAAAGGAGAGCCACATGGTTAGTCACGAGCACAACCAAGCCCTCCATCAGCTTCCATCCTAGGGTTCACTCAGGGGTCAGCCAATAGCACTTCAAGAAAGGGAGAAAGCAACAAATAGAGAACCCACAGGTGAAGCTGCCCTACCACAGCTGCCTCTGGGCCCCATCCATCACACTCTGCCTTTCAAAATGCCCATCAGGCTACATTGGCTTTTCCAAACTTCTGGGGTTTCCACTGCATAGGCTTCTCACACACAGCTTTACACACTACCCTCTAAGGGGCACACTGCCTGGCCTCCCAGGCCTTCTTCTGAAATCGAGGTGGAAGCCTTCTTAACCTCAGAACTCCCGCATTCTGCATACACCTATGTGCATGATGCCAAGGGTTGCTGCTAGGTGGAGCAGTAGCCGGGCTTCCTTCTCTCTTGGTTGTAGGGGTGGAGTGCCTGGATTGATGAACACTCTGATCTTGATTCCTAGGAACAAATTCTCCATACTGGTGCCATTTTGGAACCTGGTTTGGCTGATGCCACCATTCCGGTACTTGGGTCTCTGTGGCTTTCCTCTCAGTGCAGAACCTTTCTCCTTTGCAATTCTGAGGCCGCAAAAGGTGGAGAGCTTCCACCTCTTGTGATGCCCTCAGGCCATCCTTTTGATTCTCTGGTTCCTTCCCAGCAATGTAGATCCTTTTAGCTCCATCTTTGCAGTCCCCAGCTTTCCTGATGTTTCCTTTCGGGCCAAACTCACATTTTAAATCATCCTTCTTGGCTCTTTGCTCTTGATTTTCAACATAGATTTGGCTAAAAGCTGCCAATAGCAACCATGCTACCGCCCCAATAGTTGGCTGCTTTGAAATATCTCTTGAAAGATTAATCAGTCTGCCAGGTTAACCTCAGTCTTAGGCAAAGTCTTTGGGCACAAGCAAAATTCCTACAGACTTTCAGTCAATCCATAGCACAAATCATCTGGAGTCCAATGACCAATGCTGTCCTTTTCCCCTGCAGAAACCTCCTCAGCCTGGTCTTTATAGGCAGGCCTTCTGTCAGTCTTCTGGTCCAAGCTCTGAGCAGAATCTCCCCTACAGAACAGCTGAAGCTTTTCCAATTCTTCACAAGTAGAGGACCTCTCTAAACATTTCCAGTCTCTGCTCTTAAGCCATTGTTCATACCTAGGCTTCAAGCCAGTCTTCTGGTCTGAGCTCTGACCAGAATCTCTTCTACAGAACAGCCAAAGCTTTTCCAGTGCTTTGCTTGTAGCCAACATCTCTGAACCTTTCCTATCTCTTCCCATAAGTCATTCCCCAAAACTTGTAATCCACATGGTCAGGTTAGTCACAGCAACGATCCCACTTCTCTGGTACCAAATTCTGTCTTAGTTACTCTTCACTCGTTGCTGGGACAAATACCCAACACCCAAAATGAAGAAAGGCAAGGTTTATTTAGCTCACAGTCCATATTTGGCTGGTCCAAGGCTGAGTGGAACAGGGCAGATAACATCCAGTTCATGGCAGCAGAACAGCAACAATCGTGACAGAGGCAACCAACTAAATGGCAGCAGAGCAACAGCACTTGTCTGTCTCTCTGCCTCTCTTTATATTACATTCAAGCTCTCTGCCTCAGCCTATCCGCCTTAGGCTACACCCATAATCCCAGAAGTACCCAGACCATAATCCCATCGGTATTAAAACATAATCCCAGGGGCCCGGTGGGATGGTTGAGTGGTCTAAAGCGCCTGCTTGGGAAAGCATGGGCAGCTTAAGGGACCGTGGTTCTATCCCCGGCACCACATGCTGCGTCAGCCCTGCCCTCAGGGCAGGCTGAGCCGGCCATAAAAATGAGTGAATAAACAAACAAAGGTTCTGAAACAAGAAAAAAAATAAATAAAATTAAAAAAAAAAAAAAAACATAATCCCAGTGACTCATGAGTCAAGTCTCAGTCTATGGAAGTCCCTGCCCCATGATTGCATGAGGCTTTGAGGGGATAACTAGACATAAACCATAACAGCTTTCAAGAAAAGAAACAGTGAAGAAAAGCAGGATGGTATCTGCTCATCATTAGAATTAGAAGAACAGAAATAAAATGGCAAAGTGTGGAAGGCATACTTTGGTTCATTTCCAGGAATTGCTTTATTCTCCAAAAAAGATTTAAAATGATTGAATGAACACCCACTAGCACATGATAATACTATTAAGACAAGGAATTTTATGTTTCTAAACATGGAAATTTAAATTCTTTTATAAGCTACATGTTTGTACCACTTGTGGTTAGCGATTTCTAGCTAAAATACTTTTTGGCTTCATTATATACAAAGGTCACATAGAAGGAAATAATGTTACAGAAAGTTGAATAAAAAGCACATTGAACTGTCTAGATTAACAAATTTTTTCAGAAATTTAACTATAATTTAATTGAACTAAAATTTTTAAAAATAATAACTGATGGGCTTATGGTGAAGCTCATTGATAAGCCACAGGTTAGAATATGTCAGGCCCTCAACGAGATAGCTCAGCTGACTAAGTGCCTGCTCTGGGAAGCGCAGGGACCAAGGTTCGATCCCTGGTCCTGCATGCCAAGCTGGTATACTGAGCTGGCAATTGAGTCTGGGTGTGGTGGCACACACCTATAATTACAGCATAGAGTGGCTGAAAACAGGAGGATCACTGTGAGTCTGAGCTGCGTATAGTATGAGAACCCATACCAAATACATTAAAAAAAATATATGTTTAAAACATCAATATATCCATATTATATGATATACAAATATGTATATGATATATATATGATATATATATATCATATATATCAGGCCCTTTCTTTAATTTCTAGTTTTCCCCCATAAGTAGTAGTAGTAAATAAATTCTTAAATGAAACTAATTACATTAACATATTCATGGACTTAGACCCCAGGCCCATAGTCAAGGACAGAGACTACTAACTTCTGATCTCCATAGAAGGCATTTGGGGATAAATTATGATTTACATTGATGCATTAGTAGCTTCATTATCTTTTTCAAAGCTGAGTCATTCTGGTGTATCATCTGTTCAGTTTTATCTTTTAGTCATTGTTACTGAATATTTCTTTTGTTTCTTAGAAATTTAAACATAAGCTATGCTTTTGTTTGTTTGTTTTGTTGTGGTTCCAGGGATTGAACTCAGGACCTTGCACTTATTCCACTGAGCTATCTCCCCAGTCCCACATAAACTAATTTTATATCACCAGTATATTGTTGTGCCTAGCATATAGTAGTTAATATACTTTTTTTTTTTCCAAGATGGGGTCTTAGTGTGTAGCCTTGAATTTGCCATGTAGCCTAGGCTGGCCCCAAACTCGCAGTGATCCTCCTGGTTCAGCCTCTCCAGTGCTGGGATTACAGGTGTGCACTATTGTGCCTGGCTTTAATTTGACTTGTGTATCAGCAGTAAATAGCTGCATTTAGTGTATGGTTGTTGCATAGCGAATGGGTCAGTGTTTAGCAAAAGGATGATACTCACTAAGCACATTGAAGGTTAGGATAACCCAGGAGGCTGTCTGAGGGTCACTCAGGCACAGGCTGTTTACAGCAATGGTGTCCAGACCATCAGCCACTGTGTGTGCTGTTGCCTTTGCCTTCGAGACTTACTTTCTCTTTTTCCTGGCTAGCATATTCCATATGAGATGATATAAAAAATGCATAGTGTTCCTAAAGTAACAAATCCCTTTAAGTAACATGCCTCACAGGATATATACAGTATTAGTAACCTTTACTTTGAGAGCTGAAAGAAGAGTAAGATGAAATGAAGAAGTACTATTTTCAAAGTTGGAAATAGTAAATTACAACAGAGAGGTTCATCCTCTCAAGGTTTAGTACACTTAATAAAGTCATAATCCAGTTTATTATATTTGAATACATGATTACTTTGTAATTTTTATTTTTTGTGTATTTAGCACAGGATCTACAGGGTCTCACTATGTAGATCTGACTCGTAATGATCCTCCTGCTTTTGGCCTAAAGCGCTGGCATTACAGGTACTTGCCACCACGCCCATTCTCAATCTCTGTGTCAGTGCACCCTGAGGGTGAGGCCGGCATGGCACGCTGGGGATTGAACCACAGTCCCTGTGCTCTGCCTAAGCACATGCTTTAGTCTGCCGAGCTATGGCTGGCCCTATACATTATTATTATTATTATT